>JAQGBT010001719.1:0-29368 GCA_034698585.1 Disparrhopalites patrizii | reverse complement strand
AAAGGGAGAGAGAGAAACAGAGACTGAGAGAAAGGGAGAGAGAGAAACAGAGACTGAGAGAAAGGGAGAGAGAGAAAGAATGAGAAGAGAAAGTGAGAGAGAACGAGAGGAGAAAGTGAGAGAGAAAGAAATTGAGATATAGAGAGAGAAAATAAATAAAGAGAAAAAGAGCAAAAGGAGCAGTAAAAAAATATAAATTTTGTCCTGGAAAAAAGATAAATTTTGTTCTGGAAAAAAGAGAAATTTTGCTTGGGAAAAAAGAGAAATTTTGCTTGGGAAAAAAGTACAAATTTTGTCCCGGTTAAAAGAGAAATTTTGGAGACTATGTGGGCGGGAAAAGGAATACAAGAAAACGTGCAGACTCCTCAGTATTTTTTCTACTGTCTACCTACCAACGTTTACTTTTCCCCAGAAGAGTCAGTGAAAGACCCTCGAACATACCTTTTCCCACCGAGCTTTATCATCCTCACATCCTCCCTTTCATGGCACAAAACTTTCGCGTGCGACAACTTTTTTTTCCCCCGCTTCAACTTGACTACTAATAAAGGTGTATACATTTTCATCCGTATTTTCTCCCATGCTGATTCTACCTTTTCTTCCTCCTGCTTGTAGTAGTACATCTACCCCCTCGTATCACCTTAGTCACTCACCCACGATCATTATCATCATTATCATCCATGTCCCCCACCTTGCCCTCTCCTCCTCCTCCTCCCCCTCCCTCTTGTCGTCATCATCATCATCTTTTACCGTGTCTCTATTGATTTTCTCAAATTGTCTATTATTGTTAAGAAACAAGTCAAATCTCTCCACCTCCCCCACCCTTAATGAAATGAATGCCTTCGGAGTCCGCCTTCCCAGTATGTACAGTATGTACCCCCCTGTCTGCTGTCTATCCCCATCAACTCATTTACTCCCCTTTCCCATCCTTGGCGCGTGGGCTATCTCTCTCTCTCTCTCTCTCTCTAATCTTCTCTTTATCTCTCTCTGATAGGGAAAAACCGTAGAGAAAAAACAAAAGAGGGAAGAAAAAAAGGGAGAGGAAAGGAAGGAGAAAATGAGGGAGAACAAATTTCTTGGTAATTACCTAATCATTAGCTGATCCTTTCAACGTGACCTCTGGAGTGGTGCAAGCAACCATAAATAAATTATAATCACTTCCGATTAATTATTATTGTTTTCTCACCCACACACTCACACTACATCCAGACAGTGTGAGTAGCTCGTTTTTTTTATTTCTTGGTACGCGTAGCTTCTTCCATTTATTTGTCTCTCCTCCCGCTCAAAGGGAAAAACATGTGGAGAGTTGTTTCTATGGAAGACAGGAGAGTGTGTGACATTCCTGCACCTCCCTCTCTCTTACTGTCTCTCACCAAGTCTCTCTCTCTCTTGCTCTTTCTCTCTCTCTTTTGCTCTCTCTCCTCTACTTCTTCCTACTTTATACTACTTCGAAACTGTCTTCTTTCTCAAAAAAACCTGACACTGGATACATGCGTATGTACACGTATGGATCAGTATACATATGGGTAGTCATAGGTATAGAAATGAGAAATGTATACCTCTTTGGATAGATGAGAGAATGTAACCTTGGGCAGAGCTAAAGTCCATAAAAATGTATGCAACTGATAATCAAGATTGTCGGCAAGGTAAATTTATAAAACCCTTTTTGCCCCGTGCTCCTTTTTCCTTATAGGAAGTATGACTGCCGAAGGTGAATAATTACGTCGTCCTATCAGTATTTTTTTTGTTTATACATTTTGGGTTTGAAATGAAACCTCCCCTTTGACTATGGGTACAGGTTGGGTCCAGTCTCCTCTTTGTCCACATTTCATGTGTACGTATACATATGTATGTATGTGTTTTTTTTGGAGAAAGAGAAATGAGTGGGAGAATGAACGAACGACAGACTCTGGGTGAAAGATGAAACATTGTTGTCTCTCAACAAGTGGTAAAAGTCAAGTCTTGTATCTGTATGTATACATATGGAATCACGTTTTTTTATTTGAATTGAGAAATAAATGAAGCCGGCTTCTTCAGAGGTTAAAAATTGATCCTTATCAACTTTCTTCTGTAACATTGGAGAAAGTGCCATTCATTAAAATAAATCAGTGGATTCTTTTTTTTATTCCCCTTCTATTTATAGTATGGCCAAGTTTAGTGATGAAAACTTGATGAAACGTCAAGAAGGACCTATTTGCAAATGATTTGCAACTATTGTTAGTGCCATAAGTCATCGGGGATAGATTTTTTGGAACGTCAGATTAAAAAAAATGTAAATGACTACGTTTAAAGAAAGAGAGGGAGAGGAGAGAGAGAGAGAGTGGGGGAAACGGTTTCGCTTTGATTACTTCCATGATATACTACTATAACTTCGGTGTTGTTAGGTATAGTCGGATAATAATAACAATAGTAGTGTGCACGAGAAATTTTTATTTTGAAAACAGACATACCATTTTTTTTTTCCCAGCGAACAGTTCAGCTGTTCCAGAGATTCGCGCCCCTACGTACATATGTATGGGGAAAGAACACATGGATGAGTCAATAGGAATGTCTTTAGACATACTGTTAAACATACACGTGTATGTATATTTTCTTTTTTAGAAATTACATACATATATGAATACGCTCATCATATACATACATTAAAAGGCGGAGCGATGGGGAATGACGGAGAGAGAGAGAGAGAAAGGATTGAATTTAAACCACGTTTTTTTTTGGTATTTTTTGGTACATAATTCCCTTTACTTTTACTTCATATTCCTGTGTAGTAATGCCCACCATGCACTTGGGCAAATGTTAGTCGTACGAACTCACGTGTGAGTAGTATACCTAAACACACATTCACAAAGTTTTTGTTTGTAGAAAGCACGACGACGTTAATAACTTGATGACTTCACAGGATTTCATGTGTGTGTGTGTCTAAATGCTTGTTAGATATGGAAAGTATGGAATCCTCTCTCGTCTCTTCTAGAAGATTGGATGTATATCCATGCAGAATTTGGTGTATGTTAAATATTACACATATATATAGAGCAACCGTAACGAAAATCCGTTGGCTAGAAACTTCGGAACAAAAGAAGGGTGCTGTGTCTCTCTCAAACTCCCCTTGATTCCTCTGGATATAACTAGACTTACACATAGTCAAAAGGATCGTTTCGTCAAATAGGTAATAATATATATCCACAGCCCTTTCCCTCCCGTAAATTTCATAGTTTATATATATATATAGCAAAAATATACATACAGAAGTCTTGGTAGTGTGTAGTATCTGAGAGATTTCAAACTCGTTCTTCTCTCTCTCTCTCTCCCTCTCACGAACAGTGTCGCCGTCCCAAAATAGTTTTGCGAATCTTCATGTGATATTTTTAGCAATATGTCGCCCACCCAATATGGTTGCTATTTTTTGGCCCTAAATTTAGTCGATGCCTATTTTAAGCTACTGAATCGAAATCCACGTGGATTTTATAAATCAGGGAAATCAGAGATTGCACTCGCTTTTTTTTCTCTTTTTCATCTCTCTCTCTCTCTCTCTCTCTGTCTTTCTCTCTCCGTGAAACTACTCTCTCAGCCAGCCATGAGAGATGAACATGGAGAGAGAGTAAATTTATACGTTTTTCCTCAGAATTACTGTAGTCATATTGGAACCCCTGCTACTTTCTTATTTCTTTCTCTCTTTCCATATATGATACAACCTCCCGCTAAAAAATCTCCCTTCCTTTCATCTTTACCTTCCACAAAAATCATTCATACAGGGGAGAGAAAAAAAAATAGTTTTATTTTCCTCTCACTTCAAAAGAATTTTTCTCCCATATGTACGCTCTGCACACACAATGGCCTTTCTAACCCTTTACCACAGTTGTGCTTCGAGAAGCCAACGGATGGAAGTGGAAGTAAAGCACACTTAATTTATATCAAAAGAGCGTCAAATACCACAAGAAACAAGGGTGACGACCCACTGTACGTATGTGCATATATAATAGTAATATATATATATATAAAGAATCAATGAATGCTTGGATTTGTTTGTTTTTTCGTCTATTTTACTTTCAAGACGTGTATGTTTTTTTTTTTTGGTAGGAAAAAACCACGGTCTCTATTATATTGACGATTAGGTTCAACGTGTGAATTACAAATTACTTGTTGGAAGAATTACCTTACGGAAATTGTTTTATTTCCTTCCACCACGGTCACATTCACATACTTTGAAGAAAAAGAATGTGAGAGAAAAAAATATACACATACATATACATAACACAACAATTTGATTGTAAAGCTTGTCTGTACCAGATTGTGAAACGAAGCATGTCTAAATCTTTATTTTAATAATAATGAAAAAGAATGCAATTGAAAGGGATTCCTTTTTCTGGAGAAAAAACCCAGAGCTGAGAAATTTTTATATGAGTAACGCTAAAAAATGTTACACAGTGGATAGGCCATGTGTGGTATATGGTGAAGTAAGAAGAAAAAAAAGGGGTGTGAGGTCAGTTGGATTTATATACCAGTTGCATTCATATATAATTAAACCACACACTTGTAAATGGTACTTTAAAGAATACATCACTACCCATAATTACCCCAGTACAATGTGGGTAGAGAAATATATATATGTACTTACATGTATATCTATATATACATAAGGTCTCCAAAATTAAATTTAAAAAAAAACAGAAGGTATATACACACAGATAGAACATGGTAACTAAAATATATATGAAAAAAGAACGGAGACAAATGCAACGTTTATTAAGGAATGAAACTTCACCTTACCTTTTGTTACAATGTTGTTCTCGTATATTTGGTGACAAGCATGTTGCCATTCGTAAATGAGTCGAGACTGCAAAAGGTAGACAGAAAAATTAGAAAAAAAGACGAGCAATGAGAAAACAATGGGATGGATAAAAACCCTGAATTGTATTTGATTGACGATGCTTAAAACTAGCTCCTTCTACCCTTTTTCTAACACAATAAAAAAGAGACAAAAATCCCTCTCTTTAAGACTTTTAAATGTTTGAATACAGTCATGACTAGTGATTAGCTCTGCTTGACATTTTTCATTTCATCAAGTGCATCCCCTCAAATTGTTACCCCTGGATTCTCTCTGTGCCTTCTTCTTCTTTCCTTTCTTTCTCTGAACACACTTGTTGTCCTGTGTCGTTGATGAGAAATATCCTTCCATGGCGTTTGTGTGTGTGTGAGTAACTCTCGGTGTATTCAATCCTTTTTCTTCCTTCTCTATATAGTATGAAATATAAAAAAAACACCTACTCCCTCCATACCGTGTGTACTTACGTTTTTCTCTATCAATTAAAAGTGCAGCACATTTTTTCCCTCTCTTTCTTCCATTTTTTTTTACCACTTTGTACCCTTTTTCTTTTCCTTCTTTCTCCTTCATACAACAGTGTCTTTTTTTTGAGAACAGATTCATAGGAAAAAGTCTCAGACCGAGCGGAAAAAAAAGAACAACAGTGGATGTATTATTACCATTGGGCTTTCCACACACACACACGTACACGTACATCACACAGCTAAAGAATTCCATTCATTCTCCCTAAAACTCGAAATTCATTGAGTAATTTTTCATTTCCAACCCAAAGGGTTTTTTTTTCTTCCTTCCCTTTAAGTATGTAATGCACGTCTCACATAACTGACTCTAAAATAAAAGGCACCAAAATAAACTCGCAAAAAAAAAACTAACAGTGATGTAGTACAATACCATGGATAAGGTTTATGTAGCAAAAAAAATAAGACGAACACTTTTAAACACAATTTTAAATGGGAAGGGAATGTATAGAAGGGCTTGGTAAGAACAAAAATAGAGCGAAAAAGAGTAAGAAATGGTCCTTACTATGTATTTTTTCAATCTGGAACATTATTTGACCATTATTTTTTACCGGTATTCCTGTATACCGGAAATGTCCCTTATTGTTTGCCGTCGCTTGTTCTTGTAATATTGCCTTCCTTGTTTGTCTGAAAAATGAAATTTCACTTTCGAAACAAAAACTTCTGTAGTGCGATATGTATTTTGGAAGAAAAGAAAGTTCTCTCCTTTTACGAAACACTCTAATGTAATAGTTGTTGTAAAGTGACTGCACACGCTGATTTTTATTAAATTATGTAAGAGTATAGTTTTGCAAAAGCTTTATCACGAATTCACAGAATGTTTGCACAGTGTATGTATGCACAACAAATCAATTGCCGGTCTTCTGTAGCGTCCTTTCTAGCGGGAAACCAATGGCGCACACCCCTTTATATCCAAACCAATGACACCGGAATTTTTTTTAGTGGGTAAAGGGAGAAAAAAATGGATATTTCACCACTCGTGTATTAAAAAATAAGTATATAATGTACAATATACCACAATATATAACAAATACCACGAATATATAAGTACATATGTATAATATACGGTTCTCAAAAAAATCACAAATGGAGTTGTACGTAACGGTTGTGACAAGTGTAGATCATTTCACGTAAAAACTTTGGAGCAGGTGACGTTTCGATAATATTGGAGAGGGAGAAATTTTAAATATTGTTTGCTTTTCTATTTTTTTCTCACTTTCCAAAGAGAAAAACACTGGTAGTCACGTACAATTAGTGACTTGACTTTCCTATATTTTCTCCCGTTTCTTTCCACTTGAACCAAACAGAGTTTCATGCACTGTATGTTTTTTTTTCACTTTACTTTTTTTTAGGATTCCTTCAGAATTTCCTTTTTATTTGGTGTAGCATTGAGAAATATCACACTTACAATTCTTCCTAGTCACACACTTAGTTTGATATTGTAGTTTTTTAATAAATAAGCAATTTTTTATACAGAAGGTTAACCAATTTTTTTTACAGATAATGGCAACCAATTTTATCGTACAACTAATGGTAACCAATTTTTTTTAATTTCCCACGATCACACGAGAGTAAATAAGAAGAGGCGGTGCTCGTGGAAGTTGTAGTAGTGTAATAGTCTAGGGAGAAAACAGTAGTATAATTGTAATAGTACAGTAGCAGGTGTTACTATTCCCCCTTTCCCCCAGTCGACTTCCACGTGCTTTCCCTCGTCCAAAAAGGTACAACAAAAGTCTCCGTGATAGCTGGGATGTTCTTTTATATTTTTTATTTTTATATAGCTAATATAGAAAAGAGGAGTAAAAAAATTGATGGGAAATTGAAGGAGAAAAGACAATGTTTGCTTCTAGAGTTTGTACAAATTTGTGAATTCAAAAACTTAGGAGGAGTAGTTTACAAGGAAGAACATTGGGAGAATGAAGAAGAGAGAGAGAAAGGGACAGTCAAAATGGTTGGGACAGACAATCTCTCGAAATGAGAGAGAGAGAGAGCGAGACGGAGAGACAAGAGAGCGAAATCATAGGGAAAAGGTGGGGTTTCGTATATATTTATGTATATTATAGTACGTATTATAGAGAGCGGTGAATGTTCAACTTTTAAGGATCAAGTGCAGCGGCAAATGGAGGGAAATGTTCCTGTAGACTTTGGCTATTACTTTAGAGATGTGTGCGAGAGTGTGTACAATGGTATGGAGCTGAGAAATTCAACAAGTTGTGGGAGGCTGACTTGTCTTCTCTGGTGGAGTTGGAGAATTATTTAGCAAAACAACAACTTTCCCTCACGATCATGAGTGATGGTGTTTCCTCCAAAAATGATAGTAGAACATATAGTAGACCTGAGCACGACCAAAGAGGTAGAGAGTACTAATAATACTATTATATATTTTTTTTATTTTTTGGTAAATCCTTGTATATCAACAGCTTTTCAAACTACTAAATGAAGTGGTTGATATCACGACGTTGAAGGAAACAATCAATGACATTATTACCCAGTAATTATGATTATTATACAGTATTTCTTCAAGAAAAATGGTCAAGAGGCGGAGATCCTAATTACTACTTACACCGTGAGGATGACGGTTCTCACTTTTCCCTTTTCTTTTCCAGTCAACAAACGAAAATTATTATTAATATATTTATTCTTAATAGTTTATTATATTTATTTCAGTCACTAACAAAAAATTTACATATAATCACTTTCTCCCTCCTTTTGTTGATGTGGAAGGATTTTTTTTTCCTTGAAGATTTTTTGTTTTTTTTTGTTTTTGTTTTAGATTTTCTTTCGTTTGTGCAGTAATAGTGTATGGGGAACCGTGTATGCAAATAAAGTGCTCAAGTAAATTGAAAGGAGGTAGGGGAGAGAAAAAATATTTTTTCCAAGCTACCACCACCACCACCACGACGATCACATTCTGTATCACACCGGCTTCGCTAATTCGTATACGTCGAGATTCATTTGCAAACTGCTTCAAAATATACGTACAAGGAAGACTTTTATATATAATCGGGCGTACAATCAGCGTAGGTAGTAACCCTTCTTCATCTTCTTTCGTCTTCAGTCTCCGTCTCTCTTTCTCTCTCTATCTCTCTCTCTCTTTTGCACACCCAGTGATATATACGCAATGGCTGTGTATTTCAGAATACAACCGGGTTGGGGACTTTTGACGAAGTAGTAGTTGCGTGTGTACCACCCTCACAACCGCTTCCTCTCCTGTTTACCTCTCTCTCTCCCTCTCTTTCTCTCTCTCTCTCTCCCTCGCTCTCTTTCTCTCTCTCTCTCTCCCTCGCTCTCTTTCTCTCTCTCTCCCTCTCTTTCTCTCTCTCTCACTCTCTCCCTTTCTTTCTCTTACTCTCTCTCCCTTTCCCTCTCTCACGCTCTCCCTGTCTCCCTTTTTCCCTCTCTCTCTCACGCTCTCCCTGTCTCTCTTTTTCTCTCTCTTCCTCACTCTCTCTATCTCTTTTTCTCTCTCTCACTCACACTCTGCGCTCGCTGTCTCTCGTTCTTTCTCTCACTGTCCCTCTTCCCGTCTATCTTTCTCTCTCTGTCTCTTTTTATCTCTCCTCGTTTCTCTCTCTCCCTGGCTCTCCTTATCTCTCTTTGTTTCTCTCTCTCAATGTTTCTCTTTATCCCTTTCTTTCGCCGTTTATTTATGTATGTATTTCTCCCGCTAAATCTCTTTCTGTCACTCTTTCTTCCTCTCTTTCTTTCTCCGTTTATTTATTTCTCTCTTTCTTTCTGCGTTTATGTATTTATTTCTTTTTCTCTTTTTCTGCACTCATGTAGTTATTTCTTTTTCTCTCGTTCTTTCTGCGTTTATGTATTTCTTTCTTTTTCTCTCTTTCCTTCTCCAATTATTTATTTATTTCTCCTTTCTCCATGTATTTCTTTCTCTCCTTTTCTTTCTGTACTTCTTTCTTTCTATCTCTTGCTCTGCAGCTTTTTGTATTTCTCTATTTCTCTCTCTCTCTTGCTCGGTCTGGAGTCGTACAGATACCTACGCTATACCATCTTCGCCATGCTTCTCCGAATGTGTGCAAGATCCCCGGTTTCACATCTTCTTTTTTTTTGCAACCCGAATGCCAAGTGAAAAGCAAAGCCTTCATAGAGACGAGTGAGAGAGAGAGAGAGTAGCAGTTACAGTCTTTCACAGAATGTGCGAGTGGGGAAGTAAACACGCACAATAATATGCCATATGCCACTCATTCTCTGTCTCTCTTTCTCTCTCATTCTCTCTATCTTTCTCTTGGAGGAATAAAAAACAACAGAGTTCACACAAAAACCTTTGTGAAGTGTTAGAGAGATGAAATACGGAGCGGAAGACTCTATATCATTCAATTACTCTTGTATTTCTTTCCCTTTTCTCTTCCATTCCTTCTCTCTCTCTCTCTCTCTCTCTCTTTCTGTCTCTCATTCTCCCACTTCCTCTCTCTCTCTCTAATTACACATAATCATTCTTGGAAGTTTTTTACACTATTTACACACTGCATGGTTACCATTCTTTGAGTAGGTCCGTATTAAATGCACTTGAACTTCTTTCATTACGTGCGTGGTGTCTGGTGAACAAGTGCGAGAGAAGTCATCGGAAGATATCATTATCCCAGGAGATTGTATAGTGGGTGAAGAGAATGCATGAGAAAAACAGACAACAAAAATCCTATCTTTTCCCCTTTCTTCCTATTTTGTTTATTTGGTCCTTCAGTAGTATTGTCACCCTATTTGACTACACATTTTTTATGGAGTTCTTTAATCTGTCACTTTGTCATCTATTTTGATTCACTAAATTCCTTTCTCCTTTTTTTTACACTTTCTTGATGAAGTATGCGAAAACAAATTATAATTGAGGGACTATTATAGTAGTAGTATCACCTCCTGGGATGGGAACTCATTTTTGAGTTGATGAAAACCACGTTTGGTATGAGGAACTTCTCCGAGTTTTTAAAGCCATCTCGTGAGATATGTTCTTCGGGAATTACTTGGTCCTTACAGCTATGTATGTGACTGCAGAACTGTGACAGTATGTACAAATCAAGGTGATGATGGTGGTGCGAGCACCTTCAAGTATTCATTCTCACTCTCCTTTTTTTTTCACATGGAAGGCGAGACAAAAGGGATAGCACAAGAGGGATTTTACATTAGCATTAAAGGCACATTACGTGAGTATGTAATTATACATAAACAAATTGACATGTACAGCATATCCGCATGTGAAGGAAGGGTTGAGAAAGAGAATCAAAATGCTTTCTTTATTTGTCTCACTTTTGTTCTAATTAGAATCTCTTCACCCATCCACCCTCTTTTTTTTTTCTTTCTAGCCATTCTTCCCCCTCTTGTTGTGTTTATGTAGGAGTTGTGTGTATATTTTTTTTAACAGGTTTTTTTGGTATTATTTGTATTGTATACACGAGTAATTAGGCACACAATTAAACTTGATTCCCCCGCTTTTTTTAAGCTAATTATTCTTATCATCACTCGGGGTGAATGTTAGGGATCAAATAATTGTGGAATTAGTACTGGCAATAGTATCCCTCTGTATCGTTTTATGTACTTCTATTATTAGTCCCCTTTCTGCATAGCAACAATGGTCTATTTATACACCCCAAAAATGCAGGTTGCATATTTATGTACTGTGCATTCTTTATAATTATCTCGAATGGTCCGATTTGTTTTTATTTCTCCTGTTATTGTTGTAATTTGTAATTGCAAGTGACTGCGTAATAAAGAGCAGCTATACAACAAAAATCTGTAGGCTGTGCTTACAGAAGGCGATATGCTTTCCCATGCATTTCTTTGTGTGTAAAAATGATAGCTCAAAATCATCAAGGGTGAACGCTTTCATCCAGAATTTTGAATAAAAGAAAACACCGGACTTCTGGGAATTTGGTTGACACGTGAGGGATGCAACTTATGTTGAAGTTGTTCCATGGAAGATAAATTCATCTTCCAGGATCTATAACAACACTAGAAGAAGGGCAACCAATTAATTTTTCCCACTTGTACACAAAACGTTTTGAAAGGGAAATTGCCACGCGTGTATAGCTACGAGAATAGCATAAATTGAGCTATTTTTACCTGAATTATTGGTCTGTACACGTGTATCCATAGATCTTCCTTTTGAGGTCATGCTCACGTGTGCAAGAATTAGTGGGTGCAACTGGAACACTGGAAGGATAGCTCAAATAAAAAAAAAGTCAAAGTTGGGTCAAAAATAGGGATATATATATATATATATATAAGTCTATAGACTTTCTTACATTCATTTTGTTGACTGTGTTACGCAGCCAACGCATCCTACAAATTGTTTCCGGTCGGCTAATATATCTCATGTCCAAAAGGGTGAGCCAAGGATGTGCCAGAATGATACCAATTTGTGTGGGATCGGAAGAGGAAAACACGTGTGTGCTCAGTAGAGGGAAAGCATGTTGTCCAGGCGGGTATACAGACACGTTTTTGGAGCATGGAAATCACGGAATGGGATTAACTTTCATCCCCGTTTAACCTCCTCCCCCGACCGTCAGTCTCCCTTTCTGACATCCTATTCCAAACGCACCCAAAATAGACTTAGTCTCACCTTTCCTTTTTGCCCCATAATGATTTCTCGAGAACTTTTAATAATAGCCCCGTCTCACTTCCACAGACGGGAACAAATCCGTAGGATTTATTGATCGTACGGTATAATTTAGGGAACTTCACTTTATTTCTTTTTACTTCAAAGAAGCTATTCATAGGATCCATACGTTGCTATTTCTGTACCACTCCCACCCATCAAATTTATATGAGGTTCATTTAAATCTTGCTGAACAGGTTGGCGAATACTCCTGAAGGATTAAATGTCATAACAATAAATTATGTCGGAACTAAAAATATACTTTGCAAGACAACGATGGACACTTGCTATGAAAACACGTGTTCCTCTCCCGCCGCGTGTGTTGCCGTCTATAACTATTTTTGGACCAACATTCTGCCGTCGACTCCTGTAGAACAAATTTTCTTTGATTGCTCCCAGAATAGATATTACGAATTTAAATGACGGATCAAAATGCTCAAAAAAAATTGAGTTTAGTCTCATGTTTGGACTTTGATTTCATTCCTTGAAATAAAAGTGTGTTCAATGTATGAACCGACTAGCCTAATACGTTCCTTCTGGGTATAATTTCTAAACATTTTAGTACGTAGTCTCCCAGACATGTGCATACACCTACATTGTCTTTAGTAATAACTAACAAAAGTTAAAGGCAAAGGAGCAAAAGGAAAAAGCGTCCAAAGACCAACAAAAAATTGGCGGGAGAAGCTCACCTGAAATTAAAGGGAGTTAAAAAAAAAGACAGAAAAAGAAAGGAGACGAGAATGGCACGCCTAGCCATTGGTAAACTGACCAATGTGGCAAGTTGCCATTGCCTTGTTGTCTGTGCTTAAAGCAACTTCGCAGAAGGTTATACACCAATGGCAAGGTAAAAGTACCACCTCACAGCAGTATGAAATGTATGAATGAAGTGGGGAGCACCTTCAAAGAAACAAAAAAAAAATCCTGTAATACAGGACAAATTAACTGGTTTCCACACACATTTTCTGTACAACTATGTAGGTATCCCATTGCCCATTGTTACAACAAAACAACGTCTTTCTTACCCAAAGCTCTACTCTCTCTCTCTTTCTATATCTCTATTTTCACTACACAAATTGTATTGAAGAATTGAAGCGGAATTACAATACATAGTACTAGCAAACATCTACTGAATAGTATTATTCCATGTCCATTCAGTACTACTACACAACATTACGAGTCTTTGCTATAAAGAATGTATTAAGTAGTGTACCTATCCTGGAGGCAATCTTTGTGTATTTGATGCAAATCTACATCATTCTTTGTATGCATCACATAGGAAGATTCTGTGTAAAGAAACGGATTTATAGCATGGAAGTAATATTTGTATTATTACTATGAATTAAAAGCATGGGGAACACCCACGCACGCTTTTGGGCAGAGAGAGAGAGAGAGAGAGAGAGATTTACGCACAGGTTAATAGTATAGCTTCTGATGAAAAGCATATAAGGGCTGCGCTGATTTACAGGATAAAAGGTGGTCCCTCAGTGTATGCATGTATACATAGGGAAAATCTTAATCTCTTTCTCCCTGTGGATCTCTCTTTCTCTCGCTCTTTCATCCTTCTCCCATTTCCTTGACTTAATCCCTTCCTATTCTTCTCCTGTTGCGCTCCCCTCAATACAAAATGATGTGAAGTCCCCACGCACGCTCACGACTGTCATTGCCATTTTCATAATAATGTTTCAGGAAAAGTGGGAACAAATGAAATTAGCTTTAATTTGATCATTAAAACACCACACTATTCTTTAATGGTTTCTTTTCGGTCATATTTGAGTATTTGTGTTGGCAAGTTTTACAAAGCCAACCAAGGGAGAGGGAACGTGGTGTGAAGAATATCAATATAAGAGCCCCAAATGATCCTCACCACTTCATGAGCCAAAGGAGAAACAGGTCCCTATAATATACATTATGTAAATAGAAAATACAATTGAGCAAATAACTCAAAACGAGAGTTTCATTTGTGTCTTTCAGCGCAAATATCTTGTCAATTACGAACCGGGAATGTAATAGTGAAAGGAGAGGAGAGAGGAAAGCTGCCTGGTAAATACCTTGTACACATACATACATACGGATACTTTTACATTTTCAGTTACAAATAACGTACATATCCAAGGACTGGTGTGTATACTTTATTACTGGTAAGATATACACACATTCACAGGAGATAATAGGTTTATATACCAGGAGACATGAAAAGCTTTGGAGACGATATCTTGGTGGTGTGTAGGATGCAAAAGTAGCTTACCCATACAAGGACGTAATGGGTGGACTTACAAACCTGTAAAACTGTTCTTCATAGCGAGCTCTTGGAGAGAGTAACAACAACAAAAAGTGTATATAACCTTTCAGACTGAGGGCTATTACCACACAGCGAAAAGACAGGGAAAGAGACAGAGAGACAGACGAGAAGAAGAGAGAGACAGGCAAGAAGAAGAGAGAGACAGATGAGAAGACGAGATGGAGAGACAGATGGAGAAAAGAGAAGACAAGAGTCGAAGATAGGGTGGAACAGAGAAATGAAGGGGAATGTGAGACAGGTAAACAGCTAGGCAGAAAGAGAAGGAGAAAGACCAAACCAGAGAGAGGAGAGAGGAGAGAAATTAAATGAGACAGAGAAAGGAGAGAGGAGAGAAATTAAATGAGACAGAGAAAGGAGAGAGGAGAGAAATTAAATGAGACAGAGAAAGGAGAGAAATGAAGAGTCTAAGAGAGAGAATGAGAAGGGGAGACGAAAAAAGATAAAGGGAATAAGACAAAGACAGAGAGAAAGGACATACAAAGTGAATGAGACAAAGAGAGAGAAGGGAGAGAGAAAGCGAATGAGGCAATGAGAGAGAGAAGGGCGAGATAAAGGGAATGAGACAGAGAGAAAGCGAATGAGGCAGAGAGAGAAGGGAGAGATAAAGGAATGAAGGAATGAGACAAAGAGAGAGAAAGAGAGAAGGGAGCGAGAAAGCGAATGAGACAAAAAGAGAGAAGGGAATGAGACAAAGAGAGAGAGAGAGAGAGAGAGAAGGGAGAGATAAAGGGAATGAGAAAGAGAGAGAGAGAGGGAGAAAGAAAAGGAATGAGCTAGAGAGAGAAAGAGTATGAGACAGAGCGAGAGCGAGGAAACAGGCAAAGAGCCAGAGACAGAGAAAGAGAGAGAGAGAGAGAGGAGAGACAGGCAAGGAGGCAGAGGGAGGTGATAAGACAGTGAAAGAGAGTAAAAGAGAGATGATGAGATTGGGAAGATGGCGAGAGAGAGAGAGAGCAGAGAGAGATGAAAAAATCCGAGATTTTCGGGAGGAGTATATTTCCCGTATGTAAAGCATCTGGGCGTCATCGTTGCATTATAAAGGAGAGCAAGAAGGAAGAAAGAACAATGTTATGGAATGAAAGAGCCGAATTATTTTCATTCATGTGCGGACGACGACGACGACGGTGAGAGGTCGACGGGGGTATGCATAAGGAGAAGGACGCGTGTATGGATAATCCCTTAAAGAAAATGTTCATCCATTCTTTGGGAGAGTGTATACACTCGCATGCTGTGGCTGCAAATAATTGTGGCAAAAAACAACCCATTCCCTGCCCACCTCTTTTCCCGTTTAGGATAAAACCTAATTAAAATATTTACCGTAAACTATGAGTCATGTACAGAAATAAGAGGGAGAGAGAGAGAACAGAAGAAAGAGAGCGAACGAGGTGGTAAAAAAAAAAGATTTTTTTTTACAACGAATACAATATTTTCCTTTTGGTTTTTTTTTCTCCTTATGATGAACACTGAGCTTCTTCTTCTTCCTTTTCGTGTTCATAATCATCAACTACACAGCTCTCTATAGACGGCAAAGGGAAACGATAATTCTTGAAACCTATGGGAATGATCTGCTTGTGTAGTATTTGGGAGGAAAAAGAAAATGAACAATTGAAAAATACTACTACAAAAGAGAAATGAGAGAGAGAGAGGGAGAAAGGCTATTGTATTCCATCAAGTGCATAATTTGTATAGAATCCCGCATGAAGACTATCAGAATGTGACAGTCACTGGCATTCTTCTTCCTTCTTTCCCATTCTGTCAATCATCATTCATTGACACAGACGCACATGTATAGCCAAGATGACCACTCCATCATCTGCTTAAGGGAAGGATTAGCACATAAACTGCACAATCCATCAAAACAATCTTTGACATCTACCGGTACCGATTATCATTTGGGGAAATTATGAGATTTTTTTTTCTGTCTCTGTCTCTCCCTCTTTCTTTCTCTCGTCCTCTTTATTCCATCTCATCTTTAGCTCTAAATGTTGAAAAGGGATGCAAAAGCACATAGCGACCAAAAAAATTTTTTTTTTTCCCTCTGTGGCTTTTTGGTGGAGTTACCACATAGTAATTACGAGCGGAACGCTTGATTTCCTATTGAAAATGGAGTGATGGCCCAAAGCACAAAGTCTATATACTCACCTGCGGAGCTGACCATTTTCAGAGGTTTAAGTAGTGATTTGTGCAAAGGTCAACAGACATATGAGGGATGCTTCTTATACGCCCACTAAAAAAACTTTCTTCTATCTCAACCAACATACATGACGACGACGACCAAAAGGTAAAAGAAAAAAAAGTAGAAGAAGACACCATGAATACGCAACTCATGCTTTATACATAATATAATATCCCGCAACTGCTGCCTTGTCCATTTTTTTCCTCAACTTTTAATATGTTATAGGTATAACACATAGTACTATCTTTTGTAATTACCTATTGTGTATGCACACATCCATTCCAGCCCATGTGATGTAGTACTTTTGAATAATCTGTTCACATTTTAAAAAAAAAAAAGAACAATTCAAGTAACATTTGCAGGATGCATATATACCCACATGTAAATATGCTCGCATAAAGTCCACCCTTTTTGCTACAGTTGAATACATTATACATTCCCTGTGAATGTGTGACTATGAATTTTTTCTTTCACTACTAAACATATTATAACACCGTCACCACCAGGGCAATTATCGTCTCATCGGACATCACCACCAGTACTTGCGAGTTATCCAGTCATATACTATTTTGTATGTGAAAAATACATATTATACAAAATATAAAGAATGTTCCAGAATTATTACTCATCCCTTCATCATCTATAGCAGGTATGTGCGAGATTGTGGGAGAATTGAAGTAATAATAATAATAAAAAAAACAAAGGCATTCTCCCACCAACCAACTCCAATCTAACAGAGCTCCAAGTTGGTCTCTATCAACTTTTCCAGCACATAACAATATGTAATAGGGGGATAGAAAATATGAAGAAGAAGGGAGAGAGACAGGACAATAATTTAGGAAATGAACATCCGTATATAATCGAATCGCTCCGGGATTTTACAGCCGGTTTATCCTAAATATTGCGTAGACATTTACAAATATGGAATTTCCAACCAACCGATCTTATTTCAGGGAAAGTGAGATATAAGTATCATTAACCATTATCAAGGATAAACTACAAAACCTCACAAGCTCCACACTTTGGAACAGCAATCAACATGTGTTTATTCTATTTTGCAAAATGGATGTGGGGACAAAAATGTTTATGATGTTACTTCATTTGTTTTTTTCTTAATAATATAAAAAAAAAAAAAAGAAAGCTAAAAGGACGTGTGGTGGTTTATAATGTTGTCATCCAACGTGCATTATGTCATCCAAGTACATAATAAAAGTGGTCACAAAAGAATACCAAAAAAACCTGGAAATATGTAGTAGTATACACACTATTCCTTCTTTTTCTGTTTTCAATTTGTGACACCATGAGAAACTTTTTAAGATTACGGAGTTAAATGCTTTTTTTTTATAGAAATTGTTAAACACTGGTAATGATGAGATGGACTTAAAAGGATTCAATTTGAAGATACTGTGGTGCCTGTGAGTGTTTGCTCACTGCAAGAGGGAAGATGAAGAAGAATATATACACTATGAATTTATTCGGATTCCTTAAACGGTAGTGGAAAGTTTAGGTATCTCTTTGAGAGTTAAAATGACGTGGCTATTTCATTGGCTGCATAAAGTACACACATAAAGTGCCTTTTGATTTCCTTCATCCTTATAAGACACATATAGCAAAAGTTTTGTCAGTTTTTTCTCTCTCTGTCTCTCTCTTTCTCGCCCCTTCTTCGATTTATTATTGTGGGGCTGGTTGCAACCGAAAGGCACCATTTCCAGGGGGGTGCATTTAGTATCTCTTAATTAATTAAGGGTCTAAAACGACAGGAAGGAGTGATGAGGGAAAACTTGTTTTCCTCTACGATGACAGATCAAGTTTCAAAAAAGCCATTGAGATACATACAGAGCTTTACTCGCACGTTATAAGAACCACCTCCAAGGGGAATGGGCTGCGTTTGTGAACGCATAAATAATGACTCTCCACATTTTATAATACTTTGTCATTATCTGATTGTCACCTGAAACGAGCCAAACAGCCTCAGTAATTACACTAATCTTGATTGGACCTAGAAGACTTCCAGTATCTACATAGGCTTTTAGACATGACAAGTTTTCCCTTTTCTATATATTATACAAGTACAAAAAGTCGTAATGAAAGAGAGACAGAGGGAGAGAGAGAAGGAGAAAGGAGGAAAGAAAAGGAAAGAGGCTTTACTCATCGCCTCAAAAAGAGTCTCATTTATCGTGGCAATACCACACATATATAAACTTGGAGCTCCACATAAAGTATGGTGGTTGTACAAGGAGGAGCAAAAATTTTACCATTTTGTTCATTTTTTGTGCCAACTTAAGACAGAAAGTAGAGTATATTTGCGACAAGGGAAGCAAAAAAAAAAAGGATGAGCGGCGTGAAACGTGGGCGAGAAGTTATGCAACATTAAAGAATGATTTGTACAATAATTTTCGTTTTCTTCCCTACAACTTGGCTATATTTTCATTGAAAACTTACGATGATGATGATTAAATGAGTACTTGCCCAAATCTGAAAATCCGGGTAAAAATAGTTGTATATTTTTTTTTGTCCTGTATTTCACTCTTCCGTATTTTCACACAAGTCGTTTACACATACCATGGGAATGCAAGTGCGTAAACATAGACATGTGTATGTTTTATTTTGCCAGATAATTTTTTGGGATGGAACTCCAATTTTTTTTTTTTGACAAAATCGAAGATTTCCTCTTCTCTCACCCTTTTCTCTTAAAATGTATCCACGCATTTGTGTGTAGAACGTTATACACAGTAGCATACTTACAAAGATGGAAATTCTACTATTCGGAAATCTATACAAAAAATAATGCTTGATTAAAAGCTCACCAACGATTTATTCTCATAAAATCGAAGAAACTCAAACAAACATTCGTTAGTGGATTCTCTTTTGTAAATATGTGAAGAATTGCTCACATTGTGTTCCATTTTATCCCAAAAAAAATCCTGCACTTATTCGTACTCGTGTGAGAAAAAACCGCAATGAGAGAATACTGGGATGATACGATCAAAATGGAATTGGTGTAATGAAATACTGGTTTTACACAATGGAAGTATAAAATAGAGAGAGAGAAGAGAGAGAGAGAGAGAGAGAGAGAGAGAGAGAGAGAGAGAGATACATTACTACAAATTGGCTGCCATGTTGAGGAGGAAACAAAATATTCAACCCTTTTTTCCTTATTGGCATCAAATCTGCTCTCATTGCTGTCTCCATAGCTCCTTCTCCCATTTTTTATGTTCACCATAATTACTTCTTCAAGTTGAGAATTACAAAATGCTCTTCCAGCATAAAAACACGGGAATTATACTTGTTTCTCTTGTATTCCCCGTACGACATTTGCCTTTACAGCAACCTATGTATAAACCAATGAAAGTAAGTACAAAAAAAGAACGTGGGTATAGACTAATCCGGCTTTCTCCGGATGTAATTTCCTCCCCCTTCCTCTCCACATTTCCTCTCATTTTCCCACATTTTCAGGAGAAGAAAGTCCTGGAAAACTTGAGATTTTTGTGAGACTTTACCCCGATTTATTTAAGCATGTGTATTTACAAGATATCTGTATGATTATTAGTTTAGAAAAATATGATAAGAATCCCTCCCTCACTTGTCTCTGTCCCCTTTCCTTGACAAGTAGCTCGTGCACATTAGTTTGGATTGAGGATGGATGAGCGTAGGCAGAGCATGGAATGAATTTGTGTAGTGGAAGGCGAGGAGGATGAGGAAAAGAAAGGCAAGAGGAATTTTTTTTATACTCCTCCGGGAATTGATTATAAATTCTGTAACGGAATGTATAAGCAGGAGCAAACTCTTCATTTCTATACTTTCCCTCAGCTAACTATACTATATAATCATGTATACTGGGGCTCAGGTATGGTATTGAAGTAGAGTGAAATCAGAGTTGGAGATTAGTATGAATTGCTACGTTGGAAACCGAACTTTCACTACTCCCACCTGATCCTGAGGTAAGCTAATTTGTGGAAACGACATCTTCCATTACCCCTTTCCCCCGTCAATTTTCAATTCTTTGAATTTGGCTTGACGAAAACACATGACGTTATCTCCTCTCGTCTTCCTCCTCTTTTATAAAGGAACCGAGAGGCAGGCTTTCCATTCCTGGGAAATGTATTATTATTACTAAATGTTTACTGTTGACAATAATTTTGGTTTCGGTCACACGCAGATTGCTCCCTTTTCCCTCGTCCACTGATTTTGTGACTCACAATTCGGAGGGAGAAATATGTATGTTACGTACTAGGCAAAAGAAGGGAAATCTCCGACATTATCTTAGCATACAATTTTGTTTTTCTTTGTTGATGTCCCACAAGAAAAAATCACCTTTAACCTCTTTTTATGCACTTGGTCGTTGATGACGTGAGGCAGGATGAAATTTTGTGAACACACACGTGTCACATACATTTGTCAACAAATTACGTGGAAATTCATCAGATGGAAGACTATGGAATTTGTACAGTGGTAATTGGTAATAATGTATCCTCAAAATAAAACGTAATTTATGAGTCTATAGAAGTGACGTTTACAACCATGTAAAAGTAATATTTTTTACGTGAATGCGTCACAATAATAATGAGATGGAACATGGAACCGGATTGTTGCGGTGAAATCAAGAAGTGACTGGAAAAAGGAAATGTCGTCAAATGTCAAATTGACTCGCACAGTATCTTTCGATTTTCAATTAGTACTACAGAAATCATAAAAGGAAGTCCCTGGTTGTTTTCAATTTTCCCTGTTACCTCCCAAGAGAGTTGACGGTGGATTGACGTCTGTAAAATATATAACAATTAAAAACTAACGTCTTTCACCACCATTTAGATGAGTGTTGTGAAAGCGGGAGAAAAATATTCCTACAAAGAAAGGAAAAAGGGATGCGCACGTTATATGTACGTGCTTTTTGTTTCGTATGTGGGAGGTGAAAATGTGTTGTGCCATCCAAACCATTATTTTTCTCGTCATTCCTTCTTCCTTTGCGTCCTCTTTTTTTTTTTTTTTTTAGTTTTTTTCCCTTCTGCTCCTTTCTCTTCTTCTTACAATAAACAGTTTTGTATTAGTTTTAATTACGTGCCATTAAAAACCGTGCCAGCGAATTAAGATAGTGTGAATTCACTATTCAAAACGACTAAAAGGACGTGGGCAGGTAATAGGACCGTGGGTTGATAATTTCATGTAAAGTCAAAGGTTCAGTCATCTTCCAGGGGAATCAATAGGCACTATTGTGTGCCCCATAACCATTTACGCATTTCTTTTATTACAACAGCATAATACGTGCTTTCTTTATGATGTAGAATGGAAGAAAAAAAAACTAATTTTAGTCTTGGCAATACTCATAGTCAATATTATTGCTTTTCACAATGATTTCTCTACATGAAAGTACTATGTATGAAACGTACACAATTTTTTTCCCTCGCTACATAACAATACTTTTGTACATTCAACTAACAAGTTCATCAAAAAAAAAAGTTCAACATGTTCTTTTTTATAATTTACTATCCTCACCAAATTCGTTAGCACTGATAGAAAAAGTGCATCATTTGCGTTGTAAAAACTCGTAAAACTTACAGTAAATACGAGCATTTTCTATTGCATTGCCCGTACTATTACTGTAGGTACAATTTCTTTCAGGTGCCTTTAGTTGAGAATTTCATACAAAGCGAGAATTCAATCATTTCCATACATAATATTAAAATCAACGTATCTCGTCTTTTAGAAGCAAAAAAAAATGCCTTGATTTTAATTATCGTGTATTCACAATTAATTTCCATTATTTTTGACAGCTTTTACTACTTACACAAACTCATAATTTTAATTTCAAATGGTATTCATCGCAACTTTCAAGTACAATGACACATGGTCCTCTTAAGGGAAGACATTGACATTCAATGGAATTAGGAATTACATAAAAAAAATGTAACGTGGGGAAAATTCTATGCTGAGGAATCTCGTGGAACTTTTAAGCTTTATTTCTAAGAAAAGGGAGACTAGTAATTGAGACAATAGAGAGATGAGTTTGAAGAGGGAAAAGAAGTGCATAGTAGTACTTAAAGTGTAAGCAGTAGAGAATGCATTGGTAAGGCTATTATTTCTTGTCTTTTGTTAAATCTATACACAGGGAAAGCGTCCTTCCATAATAACATTATATTGTTCTTCTTACTAGTCTTTTACTTCCACCTACACGAAGTTTTAGCTGAAAAAAAAAGTGGTCTTTGTACACATTTGTTTTTGCATCAAACCTCCACGGTTTACCCGCAACTAACCCAGCAGCTACATATTAGAGCAACGTTACCACAGGCAAAGACAAAGGTTGACCTTGTGAATTGGCGGGAATATGATTTTGCGGAGGCTTTTTCTTCGATTTTTTTTGTCCATTATAGTGTCATCCGATCATGTGTGCCTATCATCCAGCAAATGGCTAAACATTTTGCCGGGGCATCTCTGAAACATGTGCCACGCATAAATCCGCAAATAGTATCGTATATAGTCGTTCCACAATTACATTTCTTCGTATTTGCGGGTGACATCCCACAATTATCCTGCAGACAGTACAAGGCCAAAATCGTTGAACCCTCTTTTAGATACTAATATAGCTCGTTTCAAATCTTGTTGGAATCTCTATTCATAAAAAATTATTGCATCCTCCATCACCAGAAAAGTGCCTGCGTGTCAACTGATTTTAACAGAGGTAAATTGTCTGTATCAAGAAGTGTGTGAAATATAGTATAAGCCAAATCCATTGTTTTAAAAAAAATTCGAAAAATGCTATGAGAAAGTTGTCTTCGAAGCGTTAGGGGTCATTGAGATCCAAAATTATGGCAAGGCTTAACTAGAATGGTCAGGGATTAATTAGGGTAAAACAAAGACGATTTTAGCCCCCATTTCAGATTCTCAGCCAAAACATTTCCAATTATTTGGCTCCAAAATTTTTCTCCTGGGCATTTCAGGATGTAAACATTAAATGTCGGACATTTTTTTGCTTATCGGCCAACTTTAATAAAAAAAAACCTGAGGATATGTAGAAATGTATTTTATTTGAAAAAATGTTTGCAAACTACCTTAATTAAGCTTATTGGCGTAACTTTGTCATTATGGCCGAATTAATGGTTCAAAAATGTGTTAGATGATCTTATCTTATGCGGATATTGATAGTCGTTAAAATAAGATACTACATCTCTGCGTTCAATTTATAGTTTGGGAATACGCATGTAGATAGATGTACACATCCACATCCAGTAAACATTTTACATGATTACGTATCTCGCTTCTTCGTCTATCAGCGTGTCCATAAGGACAATACATAATTATATTACGAATAACGATGCTATTTAAGTATAAGTACAACATCTCTACCAAATTGTACAATATTATACATATCTTATTAATGTAATATGTAATGCATGTGGAAACCGTTAGAACATCGGAGTATTCCAATACATCATTAACTTTCCCCTTTTTTTTCTCCGCAAACAAAAGAACTAGGAATTGTTCAATTTTCTCCTCCAATATAGACAATACTCAATCTTCAAACAATGTAAAACGATATTACAGTATATACATAAACATTTGCACACAGACACACATGCCCACCTGTGTCCTTCACGCGATCATTTAGTCTTAGAAAGTTCAATAATAAGAAAACTATTAATAGCAAGAGGAATAAATAATTTGATACTACAAATATCTACCACAAAAACACAGGGAAGATTTTTGTTAGGAATAAATGGAGAAAATCCATTTTATCTGTATAGGTAGAGGGTATAGTCAAAGGCACAAAATATCCCCCGTTGGCATTTATGGTTGATCGCACGTTTATGAAGAAGAAATTTGACTAATTATTTTTTACAATCTCCGAATTGAGTGGTTGCATTTTGCCGGAAATCTCTCTCCTTCCCATCTTTGTCCTTCATCTTCCCTATTAACTGCAAAATCAGTGCTTTCTCAATCCGATTGGAATATTTCTCATGCTCTCTCCGCGTGGGAACAACATAGGGAAGGACAAGGAATGGTCCATGTGGGATCATTGTGTATATGGCGGGCTTCGCGGGTATGGAAACGTTCCAGGATGTGAAAGGCTAAAAGGGTTGAGTAAATGAGAAGAGGCGTGTGCGGCAGCCATGTGACTTTTACGCTTCCACACTAACAGGTAACTATACCTTTTGTATGTACTTTGAGGTAGATATTCACAGAGATGAAAGAGGGAAAGAGGAGTGGGAGGAAGAAAGGAGAGAGAGAAGAGTCTACAGGTAAAAAAAAGAAGGAGCTTCTTCCTTTTTCTCACTTTGAAAGCAATACTGAGTATCAATGATCTAGTGAATACACACGAGGAAAAAGAGCAAGACTTAGAGATCATGTTGGAACATCTTTTGCCGAGTTGTTCCTTCAAACATGTGCATATTACGCTCTCTGCGTGGGCGATCACCTATGCGTGCATTTACGTGTGTCTCTCTCTCTCTCTCACTCGCCATTTCTCGTCACTGGGAGAGAGCAAAGTGAAAAAACACTAGTTTCTCATTTCTCTGACTTCTTTTTCCTCTCTCTCTCTTTCATTTACGTCAAACCAATTGGATTACATATGAATTTTGGAGACAATTCTGGAAATCTTCCTTTGTGTGAGTAAGCAAGTTATGTAGAGAGAGAGAGACAGAGAGGAGAAAGATCATTAAATGTATAAAATCACATGAACATGCAATGGGCAATCCACTCCATCACTTTCATGTATGAGTAAGTGAGAGTCAAAATATTTTAGCTATAATTCTCTGCTCATATGTGCCTGCTCTATAACCTTTCCACCTACTCACTCCAGATCAACTGAATAAGTAAAAAAAAAAAAAAAAAACCAGTACTACCAGACCGTAAAGAGATATTGATTACTTTAGTTCCTCTCTCATCTTCTTCAATTGACAAAATGTTAGTGTAGCCAAAGATAATGGGGTACAGAGGGTTCAGAAATGTACGTAACATTCACAATCACAATATTTTCATTTACCTCTCCCAATACTTGATGTACTAGTTATATTTCCTGTGATGTACTTATTTTAACTTAAGGGAAGTGTCGTACATGCATCATTTCCTTTTTCTTATGCAACTATAATATAAATCGTTGGAGAAGGGGATGAAGGAGTGAGTTCATAGTTGTAGTTTGTCAAATCACTGGGGTTACATCATTCATAGATGAAAGTTAATTCCCGTAAAATCAAGGGTGATGATCCAGGGACTAATGATTCCGAATGTATCATAGGGGGTACTAAGAGTATTATCTAAGCATAATGCTAGCTTTTCAAAAAAAATTAAATATTTTTCCTATATGAGTGTATCGTACTACTGCGTAAATGAGTTTGTGAGCCTTTTGGAGTCACTTGTCAGAATTACTAATTTAAAGATTTTATCACAACAACACCCATTGAGGAGCATTTTTACTTAATTCTCCATTAAATTTTACGCTGGAAACAAGTTCTAAAATTTTATTTTGGTCCGTGAAGGCAGAATCAAGTATCATTTGAACTGAAAATTTTCATTTTTGTATGTGGCGAATAACTTGGCGAAAAATCGCTATGACTTGGCGAATTCCTGTTTGATCTAAGTACGAATATTTGTCCTAGATCCGTTACAAAATTCTTCTCAGAAAGCATCCTTGTACTATTTTGCATGGTTGGGAGAACAATAAAAGTATTGTCTCTAAATATGGAAGCAAAAAATTAATTTTGTCGAAAATTGTGATTTTTTATTCTTTTTTTGAAAATACTGACATAACTCGGCCAATGTTGGTCCGATTCGGGATGAATATTTTTCCTAGATCCACAATAAAATTCCGCATGGGAAACATGCTTTTCCCTATTTTGTAGCATAGTTGCATCATATTATTTATTGGGGCATATCGTTTCTTGGTATCCTCTACAGACAAAATTGTAAGCGTCCCTTTTCTTACAATCATTCTATTTGCCGTTTACAAATAAAGATATGAAACATTCACGGTTTTGTGACTAAAAATTAGGCTAACCTCTGTAAGCCCCTTTTACGAAAATCTGGAAAAAAGCAGGAGAAAATATCAAAGCAGCATTCCCTTAAAACTGAGTACAAATAATTTGTTTAGATTACAAAAAAAAACAGGTCTTACAAGCTCTCTGGAGACAAAATTTTATGTTATTAGTACATAAACTGCACGTTTAATAAATCCGAAGCGCGCGCAGGAGAGACGTATAGATGATTTTTCGTGTCCTCATTAAATTACTATCCTTGGTGATGTTTTATATAGGTATTAACATTTGTGTGTGATTGTATGTGGGCAAAGTTGAAAGCTTGAATTCCATAAGAATCTGTTACCAATAAAGTAACACGGGAAAGGTTTTTGCTTGAAATCTCACATATCTAGTGCATAAAATTGAGCAATTGCAATTCGCAAAGCCCGAGTCCTTGACTTTTCGAATTGATCCAGCACGTCTTTTTACCTTTTCTACAATTTAAGACACATAGGCATTACGTTTTTTACTCTTTAAACCACTCATACGGTATGTGTATAGGTACATTGCATAATGATAAATGTGATAAATGTGCTGGATTTCTATATGCTTTTCCAACAATGGAAATGGGGATTAGTACGAAGAAAATTGAGGTTCTAATAGTACATGTAATTATTTACGAAGACACTTGTATTATTTGCGGAGTGGAATTGAGATTTGAGTATTCTTTAAGTCACCCTAATACGTACTTACTTGAGGTAATTAAGAGAAAGCTTTCTCTCTCTGAGCATTTATACGTGTATTTATTACCTCACAATTGAGGCTATCACTTGTTGGACGTTTTCTCTGAGCGTCTACGCCAATGTTATGGCCGTCTGTAAATCATGGCTATTCATATGGGTGAACGGATGTATTAGGACCAGGTGAGGGCTTTCATGTAATCCTATTGCACATATATGTAGGTATAATATTGTGGTTTTCATCCTCTGATCTAACCAGTCAACACCCACACAACTTACTCTATTTGAGAGGATGTCTATACACATATGTATATAGAAACGTCCACACCATATAGTAATAGATACATACATGGCGTTTCCATTAAAGATTGCGTACCTTTCACCCGAAAATGATGTAATAGACTTAAGCATGCCATTGATTCCTTTTTTTTCTGTCCTGGGAAGAGACAGATATTATTAGGTTCATCTTCCATAGATTATATTTCCTTTCCTTGAGTACATCAACATTGTTGTATCTATCTTATAGGACTATCTATGGAACTATGGTTACGATCAAGGGCTCCCTTTTTCCCCCTATTGCTGACGCTTTCACAGATCCATTTTGCCATCTTTGTTTCTTTTATTAGCCCATTTCTGGGAAAGTATATGAAAGTTGTTTGACGATTGTCATCGTGATGATCTACGTACGCACAAAAGTTTACATACGTCCTACTACACCTACACGATTCTTTTTCAAAAAAAAAAAAATGCTACCAAAAATAGTAACTGGAAGAAATGAAGGCATATGGCAAAAAGTTTTCTCCGTCATCATGTGTATGATAGCGTTGATAATCAAATTGTACATACATTGGCAGTTTTGTAGGAATACGAATGTATGCATGGGCTTGTTAAAAGTTTCTTTCCTTTCATCATTGGTCCTATACACATACCTATCTATTACACGGGGCACAAAAGCTAAAGTTAAAAAACTTTCGGTCCTAATTACCGAAAACTTGCAGGTTTTCGAACTATATTTATACCCTTTTTTTGTGTTTGTATTCAAATGGACAGAAATAGTGAGTCTCTGAGTGACTGCATAAGAAGGAAAGATTGACGCAAATGAAAACCTGATTTGAATACCTTCTTTTTTTTTTTAATTACTCCCGACTATTACCCGTCCTTATTGTGTGACCCGTTTTTGCATGTTTTCTCCGATAAACTGACGTACGAACTAGTCGCATGAATGACGTTCGTAGTTTTCTCGTGTACCGGATTGTCCATTATGAACGCTGTTCTTTTCAGTGTTTTCAACAAGTGTATTTTTTACTTGCTTCCAGGTTCATGGGTATAGGTTCCAATATGTATATGGGAGAATAGTATGGAGCAGGATGAGACTGAGACAAACAGTGATGTTTATATGTTCACTTTTTGAGTTCCACAAATTAGGGACACGAAAAAGGGAGCGAGAGAGGAAAAACACAATGGACTCACCACTTTCCGTGTTGACAAGTAAATGGCGTAATTATGCCATGTCAGTGGCACTTCAAATATTTCATGAATAGATTTTTTTAAACAAAGGGAAATGACTACATGCATACGTGGGTAATACCTTCATTTCCTCTGAACGTCTGAATGAAAATTATAGAAGTTATGTTACACAAAACCGATTTAGTACTAGCCCTTAACAACTTTTAAACTGTCAAAAGTGCCGTCATTTGCTCTTTTTACTTATACATACATTCATAGCCCTAAAGTGGTGAAAATGGACCCCCCATTATTAATGCTACAATTTTACTCGTTTGTGCTTCGACGGCTACACATGTAGGTTATTCATCTGTCGTATATCGTCCATCCAGTTTTCAGAAAATAATTTTGATGGGAATATGATAGGAAGCAACAAAAGGGTATCGCAAATCATGAGTTGGTGACTTTTAGTTTATACTTGCAAAACTTATGTCCTTGGGAATCCTCCTCGCATCAAAATTCTTAAGAGAAATGGTTGTATGTTGTAAACCTCAAAATAATTACGATCTTTTTCAAATAGTCAATCAAGAATTCTCTATAAATTACACAGAATAGAATTTAAGACAATTTTCCTCACCAGCACTCCATTCCCATTTCACAGTGATAATGGCACTTAACTCACCCAGTAATTACAAACGTTTAATCGAAAGTTCAACTAGCCCCAGAAAAAACGTCATAGACAAAGCGCCAGGGTATTGTTAATCCCGGATTATAATCCCGGGATTACGGATTCGGATTACGGATTACGTAATCCGAATCCGTAAT
>JAQGBT010001718.1:0-29368 GCA_034698585.1 Disparrhopalites patrizii | reverse complement strand
ATGTTTTAGATATTCGAAATTTAAATTTGTATTCATAATTAGGAAAAACTCGTATTTTAATTCGAATTTTAATTCATATTTTTTCGGATGTCATGCCTTGGTTTTGCTTTTGTAGTCCAGGACCAAAATATCTTGGTATGCACATATCCATGTTCAAGAATCGATATAATTAATATAATATTTTATAGTCCAACTCTTTCTTGGGTTGCTACCGTGCACCCTGTCGGCTTTTGTTCCAATAAAGTCTTTGAAACACACGATTAAACGTTGTTGTGCAGTCTTCAAAGTGACCAGGGTGTCCTGTATCGCAAACATTTCGCGTGCATGTATGTATGCCCTTAGTTTACATAATGTTAATATTTAACCATTATTTACCCTTTTGATGTTCGTACGTACAAAATGACGAGTAAGCAATTTTGAACCTTAAAATACAAACAAGCCTAAAAGAAGGGGAATACGTTTAAATGACTCATGGAAAACGTTTATTAATTTTGCATTTCCTTTGGCGTATGTGGATGCCCTCAAAGCTGTCTGAAATCTGGAATTTATGACTGTTATCCAATTGACAAACCAATGCTATCTACATATGGGAACCCAAGCAATATTTGATGCACCCTCCAGCGCTATAACACAGTCACGCCAAACAACAGTACAAATAGCTATGTGTTCCATGCAGAATTATATTGGTGATGGAAGAAAAATTTATTCATCCCGATCCGACCTAGATTGACTATAAGTTATGAATCTCAACTTTGGGCACATATTTTCTTATTAAAAATTATTACAAACATTATTTGAGTTCACTTTTGCACTATAAAGGCCTCAAAAGAAGATTTGTAATATTTTTTGTGGCATCGCAAGGAATAAACGGACCTGAATGAGCATGTATGAGTTCCTCAAACCAGAATTTCACAATTATCTAAGTATTTTACGATAGAAACCATTGCAAAATGCTATTACCGGGTGCGCCATTACAGAGGCTAGAAGCTAGAACTATTTTGTTCCTAGAACAACATATAGAATTCAAATATCATGTTTGACATTGGAAGTAGAAAATATAGCAATAACTTGATTAATTCTTGTTCGAAATAAAAGGGCTGTTTTTTTTCGTAGATCCGCAATAAAATTTTGCGTGGAATGAATGCATGATGCGGAAACATTTGTCGGTGAATTATAAAACAGTCGATTTTGTCGAAAATTGAAATGTGAACTGATTTTTGAAATCTCTACAATTAAAATTAAAAATTAAAGTCTTTAAAATTAAATATCTTTATTAACAACCGCTACAGCATGGACAAACTTGACGGGATCAGGATGAAATACGTACAGTTTACTGATTTCGCAGCAAAAATCTACAATTTATTCTTTTATATTTTTTTTCGGCATTGGCGTATCATAACGCGGGGGGGATGAATTGTTTTTTGGCGTCGTATGTACATACATAATTATGTTAAACACCACGTACGTACGTGTGACATGCACATAGGTCAAGTGCGTACTGGAATATACCGTATGCGCGCCGAAAATCGCAACCAACTCTACCGCTTCTAACTTCTCTATAGCCAGGTGTAGACATACTAGCACTAGTTCGTTGGAATGCCAAGAAGTCAAGCTTTCAGAATTGGTAGGTATTTTGATTTAAAACCTTTTCATTTAAACAATATGGCATGTGAAACGCGTGAGAAAAATCACATGTTAACATAAGGGAGTTAACAAATCAAAACAGATACTGTTATCGAAATTATACTACATTCCAGGATTTTCTTCCAGTATGACGTTATTTTTTCCGATATTTTTCGAATATATAAGTAAACATTTCTCATTTTCCGCCAGTTTCTCACTGATCATTGTGTTCAAACTTTTTACGAGGCGCAAAATTGAACTTCCATCCGGAGGTTTTACTCTAAACAACTTATTTTTCAATTAGAAATAACAAAACATGAGTGTAAGTACTTGGAAATAGTTTTAATTATTCAGATCCTCTGCTTTTTTGGCAAGGGCGTTGTCAAACTTACTAATTGTAAGTTAATAGTTAAAAAATTTCCCGCGAAAATAAAGAGCCCTTGACTAAAAAATTATCGTCTTTCGTTTGAGAGTTTCCGCGCCAGGAGATTATTTGCAACAATTTCCTTGGCAGACTTCTCCACACATTGTGCCTGACGGTGTAATGCGTATGTTAATATGCAAAAATCTACATGCGGGTATTTTCCCATATTCGAATATTTATTATAATATTTATAATAAATATATTTATTTAAATATTTATAGTAATTAACGATATTTTTTTGATTTGTTAACCCCCATATGTTTAACATGTGATTTTTTTCATGCGTTTCGCTTGCCATAATTTTTAAACGGAAAGGCTTGGAATCAAAATACTTACCAATTCTGAAAGCCTGACTGCTTAGCATTCCACAGAGCTAATACGTGTATGTCTACGCCTGGCTATAGAGAAGTTATAAGCGAGTGAGTCAGTTGCGTTTTTCGGCGCGCATACGGTACATATATGTGTGCAGACATAAATTCCTTAACTGATTTTTAAAACTTTTTTAACGCAATCCCTCGGAGCCTCGCAGTTCTATTTCAGCAAGTACTTGCAATACATCTAATAACTTGTGCATACGGATTCATATGCAATCAATAATTGTGGCCTTCAATCATTTGGCACATTCATACAGCCTAAAGGTATTAGTTATTACACAATTTATTATAATTTCCAATTTCTTATTAATTTAAGGATCTAAGTTGTCAATTGTAAAAATATTTTATTACATTCTAGGAAATACAACATGGACACAAATGGTAAAAAAATGGACGTGATTTATTTTTTCCGCTTTTTTGTTTCTTATGTACAAATTGTCAAAATGCATTATTTTATCACCGAAATTCACTACGACGTATATTTTTCGGACTTTGACGGATAAATTGTGAAAGCCTGTTTTTATACCAATTTTCGTACAGATCGAACGGGTACAAAGGATGTGGATATGCAAAACATTTTGAACAAATTTGAAAACGCAAAAATTGTAGATGAAAACCAGGATGCTAACGTAGAAGTGGATGTCCAAAGGAAAATCCAGCAATTGCAAGTAGAAATTCGAAACAAGTTGTCCTCCGCGGAAACGGCCACCAAATGGCTCCAGTCCTATCCGGTGACCGAAGAACACCTGAAGAAATATTTCCAGGGTTACGAGCAGGAAATGAAGGAACTACCTGCAATCATACGTGACGACAAGAGGGAAGTGCGATTTACGGTGATTGAATGCATTGCCAGAGCCTGCTTGATGGCCCAAATTTTGGTGAACAAGAAGAATCCGGACAAGTTTCGTGTGGATGTGAACAAATTAATCCAAATAGCCCGAGAATTCATTGGTCTGGGCGAGACGCGAGGATACTTCCATAAAGACTATTCTGATGGTTTTCGATATGTCGTCAAATGCTTGGAAATCGATTCGTTGGACCTTCAAAATGTGGAGATAGAAGAGTTGAATCCCATGTTGGACTTCATAGACCACGAATTTGCCAATTTGTCAACCAAAGCCTATGTCGGAGTATTGGCTTTGAAGCAGTACATCAACGGAAATTTGTGTCGTGCCACGTACGATTGGCAAATCCGGATTCTCAAGCAGGTAATAAGCCAAGATCTAAAACGAGATCTCCAGGAAGTTTCAATATTTTTAAAGACTTTCAGTTAAATTCTCATTTTCGGTCAGTTGATACTAATTATCGGCTATTTTAATGGATACACTAATCTCACCGATTGTTAATTTTGTGTTTGCAGATGATAAACAAAGACCCAGAAAATCTTGAGTGGCATCTCTGTCACCACCTCGTCCTGAGATTTCAAAGGGATTTCGTGAATGTACACGGTAAACCGTCGGAAGAGGAAATACAGGCAGTACTACGAGCCAAAAATTGTCCAGGTGGTGACGGGAATCCGGTGGTTCTACTTGCTTCCATTGAATTATTAGCAAGTGTTGTTCGATGGGCGTGGGATCAACTCATAGATTTTGGTGGATTTCAGTTCGGGAATAAATTTTTCCGTACCTTAGAAGGAGTTGTTGACTTTATAGGGGAACAAGCGCAGTAATGCAATTGTATTTATTGTTATATGTATATACAGCTATATTTTTCTGCATTTCAAGATCTTAAATACATGATTAGTTATAATTTGCATATTGTATGTGTCAGAGAAATCCAATCAATGGACCCCACGTCCGTCCGATCTTGTGTGGGTTTGGCAAAAATCTTTTCGACAAAACTTCCTTTTCATTTTCGGGATTACCTCTTCGCCCAAATGTGCCTGGAAAGAGCCTTGCTCTTTCACCCTCATTGCAGTAAAGTCCATCATCGCATGGGAGTGCTCCAAATATCAATGGTTAAAACTAACATAATTATTAATATTTGCATTAAATTCACTTAATATTAAGTTAATTAACAGAAACCAGTACTCGTCCATTACGTTCGAAATTAAATTTTTGTAGTAGGGGTTTTTTAAAATAATTTTTACACGGTGTATTATGAATTGGAAGTGAACTACATTGCAGGAATTTATTTTAAAACAGTACGAATCCATTTGGTTCAACATTAAATTTGTATTAGCGTTTTTATAGAATAATTCTTAACCTACGATTTATTAATTGTAAATGTACTACATTGTGGAAAATTTTGTATAGCGTCAAAAGGAGAAGGCGTGTAAATATCTGAAGGAAGCATACGAACGAGACCGGAGAAATATCTTCGCCTTACATGATCTGCTCCACGTTTTAATGGCACATCCCTCTGCTAACTTCGACGAAATAAATATGTTATTTGAATCATTCGACAGTTCTTACTGGCGTCAAACAGATCCACATCGTTACGCGATTCTACTTTTTGATCATGCCTTGTTCCATTTGTCCAACGGAAAGAAGGCTGAAGCAACTGAAAAGTTCCTGGAGGCTTTCCAACTGGATGAAAACGTGATTAATCTTTCTGACAAGGTCGTTTGTAAACATGATATACATACATTTTAATTACAAAATATGCTTGTTCCAAGGAAGTTTATATGCCTTAAAAATTTCTATATTGAAGATAAATTCTGGAAGGGATGGACGCATACTCATTGTTATTATTTCCGTGTATATATACTACAGAAGGATGTAGAGAAACGAGCTGGGAAATTCAATTGGAGGGGCGACATGAGTTCCCGGAATATTCTCCAGAGCGTTTGTTCCGCTTTGCAGCAGACTGCTCGTAATAGCAACGATGAAAACAAACGGGATAACATTTTGAAGATGCACCAAAAAATTGAGGAAGAGCAGTGTCTTTTAAACGAACGTCGACAACTGGGCAAAAATCGAAAATTATACAATTTAAGTTGGCGGAATTCGACCGTCGAGGAAGAGAGTCTAAAATTGTCAGACCGAGAAGGAACTTCTAGAGGGGGAAGCAGTACTGATTTTGACCGCTGGAGATCTTCCCCTGCTAGAATTTTCGTCCGTGGAGGAACGCCAAGTTTTAGTGCACTGGAGGATTGTAACAGTGAGAGATCTTCATGGAGAAGGACGGGGAAGAATTTACCCCCGCCAAAACGGTCCATGATTGGTAATTATGCGTTAATGCCTTGAGTATTTGCGGCTCTAGTTTAACTTCCGTCTAAATAAAAATAATAATGTTTACATTCATGTGACAGATATTGGTGCAAACGTCCGTTCAGGAAGAAGTCCGCCAAATTGTCAAGATGAAGTAAGGGAAAACTCCTCCACCAGCCGTAATGGGCGAGGTCATTTTCAAACGGATAGTGATTCTGCTAACTGGCGTTCAAATCCGGCAAGGGAATCATCTGGACCTGGTCGTTTAACAGGAGAAGCATCTTCTAATGTCAATATTCAAATTGATCGTTTAACCAGTTCAAGTCAGAGCTTTGACATTCCCAAACAAAAATTTCGCGTTGATTAGTCAGCATCTCATGATTCAGGTTTCAAGTTTCCTATTCTTAAAATATATATCCTTGTTTAAGAATCAGATCTAACCAAAGCCATACATATATGTAAAATAATCTTTATCATTAACCATACGATAGTCAGTTTTGATTCTTAAATGAAGATATTGCATATTGCCTCTCGTTCGATTCTCTTAATTCTCTCGGTCTTTCTTTTATCTTTCAAAGACATTACCCTCCGGTTTTTCGAACTGCAAGCCGAAAAACGGCCATAATTTGGTCAATTCTTGTCGGAACTATGGATGCAACTTTTTTTATTGGAACCACAATCAAATTTTGCATCAAACAATATCTTTAGCTTATTTTTGTTAATTTCTGGCCTATGCCACAACAAGGTGTGGACATTCATTCAGATTCTACTTTGTCCTTTTCAGAATTGTCGGTTGGTTAATTTTGCTTTTAAAAACATTTCCCAATTATCGATCGTTACTATGTGGTGTTTATTTGTTGTGTGTTTGTAACTTTAGTTAGAGCCACATGTAGTCCTACGGATTTTCTAAAGTTGCTTAAGTACTATAGGAATTTTATATATATATATTACATAGTAGTACTACGTGGTTTGTACGTATTTATTTGTGTATATATATAATCAAATAAAGATAAACACTTCATAATTGATAAGAAAAGACCTTATACCACGTTACTGGTCATCGTTAAGATTTTTCCCACGAAATTTCACTATATGTACTATATACAGGTCGTATTTCATAATTTTTTGCATGTTGGACTCATCCGTTTTAGCGTGTTGCAAAAAGAGTAAATACTTACTTCAGCTGATTTGAGTTTTTCCAACTAATACGTTGGAACATTATTTTAAAATATATCTACCTATATCTTCAATTTTCGTCTTCGGAAGGTTATGAAAAGTTGTTGAAGAAGTAAATCGAGCGGGAACATACACAATACACAACATAGCTATAGACGATGTTTCTACTTTAATTCGTTTTTATAAAAGCTGATAATTCCTTATGTAAGTAAATTTTATGGATGAACCCACAAAGATACTTTATATGCGTGTATACAAATTAGTATACACATCCAACCGCCAGGATAAAAGATGGAGGCATGGAAAACATTCTGAACAAGTTTGAAAATGCAAAAATTGTAGATGAAATCCCAGGTGATAACTCGGAGGCTGATGTCCAAAGAAAAATCCAGCAATTGCAGATAGAAATTCGAAACAAGTTGTCCTCCGCGGAAACGGCCACCAAATGGCTCCAGTCCCATCCGGTGACCGAAGAACACCTGGAGAAATATTTCCAGGGTTACGAGCAGGAAATGGAGGAACTACCTGCAATCATATGTGACGACAAGAGGGAAGTGCGATTTACGGTGATTGAATGCATTGCCAGAGCCTGCTTGATGGCACAAGTTTTGGTGAACAATAAGAATGCGGACAAGTTTCGGATGTGAAGAAATTGATCCAAATAGCCCGAGAATTCATTGGTCTGGGCGAGACGCGAGCGTACTTCCATCAAGACTATTCTGATGGCTTTCGATATGTCGTCAGATACTTGGAAATCGATTCTATGTACCTCGAAAATGTTGAAATGGAAGAGTTGAATTGTATGCTGGAGTTCATTAGCCTGGAATTTGCTAATTTATCAACCAAGGCCCATGTCGGAGTGTTAGCATTGAAGCAATACGTGATCGGAAATTTGGATGATCAACAGTACGACCGGCAAATCCAGATTCTCACGCAGGTAATATTGTAAATCAAAATCTTAAACCACATCTCTCCAAAAGGTATCCAATGTCTTACAAAACATTTCCGTATACTTGTACTGAAATTTGCAGATGATAAGCAACGATCCGAATAATCCCGAGTGGCACCTAGGTCACCACCGTATGCAGAGATTTCAAAGGGAATTCATGGATAAATATGGCAAGCCATTGGAAAGTGAATTACACGCGGTAGTTCGAGCCAAAAATTGTCCAGGTGGTTACGAGAATCCGATGGTTCTGCTTGCTTGCATTGAATTGTTAGCAAGTGTGGTTCGATGGGAGTGGGAACAACAAACTTTTGGTGGATTTCGGTTCGGGAATAAATTTTTCTCTACCTTAGAAAGGATTGTTGATTTTATAGGGAAACAGATGCAGTAAGACGATTTTGTTATCTCCTTATTTTCCGAATTTAGACATATAAGCATAGTCTGCATACATATAAATATTTACATTAACAAAATGTATTTTGCAATTATACAGGTACATTCAGTCAATGGGCCTCACTTGCGTTCGATGTTGTGAGGGTCTGGAAAAAATTTCTTCGTCAATCCTTCCTCGTAAATTCAGAGATTATCCCTTCGCGGAAGACTGCCTGGAAAAAACCTTGCAGTTTCACCCTCATTGCAGTAAAGTGCATCATCGCATGGGAATGCTTCAAATATCAATGGTTAAAAGTTAAAACTAACATAATTATTAATATTTGCATTAATTTCACTTAATATTAAGTTAATTGACAGAAACCAGTACTAAAGTCCATTATGTTCGAAATTAAATTTTTGTAGCCGGGGTTTTTTAGAATAATTTTTACACTATATATTATTAATTGGAAGTGCACTACATTGCGGGAATTTATTTTCAAACAGTTCAAATGCATTTTGTTCAAAATGAAATTTCTGTATTAGGGCTTTTTATAGAATAATCCTTAAAATGCGAATTAATAATTGTAAATGAACTACATTGTGGACATTTATTTTGTATCGCGACAAAAGGACAAGGCGTACACACATCTGAAGGAAGCCTACGAACGGGACCAGAGAAATTTCTTCGCCTTACAGGATCAGCTGTATGTTTTGATGGCAGATCCTGCTTACAACTTTGACGAAATTTATGAGCTATTCGATAGGAACACTTATTACTGGAGCCGAATGGATCCTCGTCGAACGGATTAACGTAATTATTAAACAAATATTGTTTTATCCTCTTTTGTTAAACTGCTGTGTGTTACCTTTCAGCTTACAGATACGAACGTATATGTACATACATAAATCATTTGATGAATTTTCGTTTATGTAATTATTTAAGTTCTACCGTAAAAGTTACATCTTTTTTCCTATTTTCTCTCTCATGATTCATGAATAAAACTCGGGAGAGTATCTTTCCACTCGATTTCGTAGCCACTGCTAATTTGTACATATAAATAAAATGAATAATCCTTTTGTTCCATGGGATCATTTGATTTTTTTGCATAAATAACAACACCTGTGTTTTATTTTTGCAATAGAATTTACTGTAACTCCCAGTTCGTACGTACTTTTGATAGAATCATTCAGCTAATGATTATTTTTATCATGTTATTATTTAATTCAGTAATCAATCTTCATATTATATGAACACGTGCGTTTATCGTTTAATGACTTTATATACCACAATACATCCTAGTTTACATAATAATATTGATATTGTTGTCACACCACATTAAAATTTTGTGCTGTACGAACGCAGTTTAGAGTTTTCTGTTATATGCATACTTAAACGTTAATGTAAACAGGATTAACAAGTTAAAAGTGAAAGTGATCAAGTTAAACATGAAAAACGAATATTACGGTTGACAAATCGTTAGCAAATGTGCGGGCAAACCTTATCTAAATGCTGTATTTACGTACGCGCATATGTTGTAACACGAGTGTCACAAATTCATTGTAACGAGTGTCTTATGAACCATTGTATTTTCTACCGTTGATCAGTGAGGATCTCATATGATTCAGGATTTTTTCAATCCTACAAAATATGTTATTATTTTATCTAGTAAATACACAATAGACAGTATACTGTAGTGGTGAGTGTCACTGCACATTTAATTTTTTTTTTTTGCTTTTATTTTTCTGATTTTGAACACAAACCAACCGGTGAAATTCTTTAATTGTTACAACCAAGGTTTTGTTTAACGACAGTTCAGTGTATATTTCCATTTGTGCCTCACTTTTGGGCTTGACAACAATTTTGTCTGGCGCCGGAAACGCACAGTATTGTTACAAAAATTGTTAATCCTTTGCAGGCCAATTTTGTGGATAAATCTTTCCTAAATTCACTAAATGCATGTGCCTCATACCAGACAGAGCGGGCAAAACACAAAGCAATGGAAGAAATTTCGAGATCAATCCAACACGTTCAAATTACTGAGATCGATACCAAAAACCAAATTCAGCAATTGCAGGCACAAATTCGACACAAACTGTCCTCCGCGGAAACGGTGACAAAATGGCTGCAATCCGATGCTGTCACCCAAGAGCACCTAGAGAAATATTTCCGGGCTTACGAGCAGGAAACGGAGGAACTACCCGACGAGACCGAATTGCGATTTCAGGTCATTGAATCCATTGCCAGAGCCTGCTTGATGGCACAAGTTTTACTGAACAAGAAGAGTCCGGACAAGTTTCTTGTGGATGTCAAGAAATCGATCCAAATAGCCCGAGAATTCATTGATCTGGGCGAGACGCGAGCGTACTTCCATCAAGATTATTCTGATGGTTTTCGATATGTCGTCCGATGCTTGGAAATTGACTCGTTGGACCTTCAAAATGTGGGCATAGAAGAGTTAAATCGCATGTTGAAATTCATAGACCAGGAATTTCTCAACTTGTCAACCAAGGCCTATGTCGGAGTGCTGGCTTTGAAGCAGTACGTAATCGGAAATTTGTGCCGTGCCAGTTATGATGTGCTTATTGAGATCCTCACGCAGGTAAATCTAGATCTTAAAGATACCCAGCAATCCAGCATGTTGGTTTAGTGGATTGAAACAAATTAGTAATTTTTCTTGCTAAATTTTTAGATGATAACAAAAGACCCGAATAATCCAGAGTGGCACCTGTGTCACTACCTCGTCCAGAGATTTCAAAGGGAATTCAAGGGTAAATACGGCAAACCGTTGGAAGGGGAAATACAGGCGGTACTTCGAGCCAAAAATTGTCCAGGCGGTGACGAGAATCCCATGGTTCTGCTGGCATGCATTGAATTCTTAGTAAACGTCGTTCGGTGGCTGTGGGATTATCAATCGAAACATTTTTCTGGGTACCAATTCGGGGATAGATTCTTCTCCAGCTGGGACGAAATAGTGAACTATACAAAGGAACAAGCGCAGTAAGGCGGTTTTGTTAGACCTGTTTTTGCGAATTTTGATACATAATATAGATAGATCGAATTTTAATACATAACACATTTCTTAGGTACATTCAGTTATTGAACCCCACGTCCGTTCGATGTTGCGTGAGCTTGGCAAAAATTTCTTCGGCAACACTTCCTCATCCATTTAGGGATTACATTTTCGCTGAAAAGTGCCTGGAAAAAGCTTTATGCTTTCACCCTCACAGCGGTAAAGTGCATCATCGCATGGGATTGCTCCAACTATATGTAATAAACTAGTACAATTATTATTACTTATACTCTGATTTAACCCTTCATTACGTTGACTGACTAGTCCATTTTGTGCAAAATACATTTAAAGTACGTAATATTAATTACAATTCAAAACAATCGTTTATTTTGCAGAGTCAAAAGGACAAGGCTTACACACATCTGAAGGAAGCATACGAACGGGACCAGAGGAATTTCTTCGCCTTACATGATCTCCTGTATATTTTGATGGCAGATCCCGATGCAAAATTTGACGAAATAACTGAGCTATTCCAATCCATCGATAATTCTTACTGGCACCGAACGGAACCTCATCGTTATGCGATTCTCCTCTTTGTCCACGCCTTGTTCCATTTGGCGAACGGGAAGAAGGCGGAAGCAACTGAAATGTTACTGGAGGCATTTCTAGTGGATGAAAACGTGACGGATCTGTCTAGCAATAAGGTGGGAACAGTAAATCAAGCAATCAATGCTGTAATAACTATACATATATGCATATTGTTGCAAAATTTGTTGGTGCCACAAGTCTTACCATGCATGAAAAGGATGGAGATCCTTGAAGGGAATTGACTCAATATGTACTCAATTATTACATTTTCTTATGTGCAGCAAGATTTCTTTAAACGAGCTGGGAGGTTCAAATGGAAGGGCAAAGTGAGTCCAGGGATAATTCTAGGGAGCATTTCATCCGCTTTGCTAGAGGTTGTTCAAAATAGCACCGATGAGAAAAAACGAAATAACGCTTTGAGGATGCGCAACAAATTTGTGGATGAGTTTCGTTCAAATGAAAACCGTCAAAATGAATTCCGGGATTATCGCTCCACCTCCAGAAGCAACCCACGAGGATATCAAACTCATGGAGGTGCTGCAAACCGACGCGCAAATCCGGTTGGGAGGTTTTCTGGACTCGATCGTCCATCCGGTGGAAATTCGCAGGTTAATTTACCAAATTCAAGACACAATTCCGCCACTGCTTCCGGGTGCAACAAACAATTGGAAAGATCGACTTCGCCAAAAAAGACTGGTAAGTATCTATAAATATTTTCTGTATATACAAATTTCGAGCACCTACGTTGAACGTTTCTGGGTTCAAGAAAAATTCGTCAATAGAAATTATCCGGAGGAGATGGAGTGCTGCTTGGTAGATTTTAATTCCTACACGGTTTTGGGTGTGGATACAGATGCTACAGATTTTTAGAAACGGGAGTCCGTTTCAAGCTTTTGTAATTTAAATAAAACTATACTGTTGCAGAAAACGAACATATTAGCCACTTTTTAAACAAACGATGTTTTATCCTATTGTGTAAGAATCTTTCTTGTTGGAATAAATACTAACGTCATCAGTAAACCAGTAAAAGAGAACGTAATAAATAAAGTGTCTAGATGTAAATAACTGCTCACAATGGCTAATCTTGCAATGACAAAAAATTGCGGTAGTGGTTTTTATGGTTTTTAGTACTTTTTAGTGTGTTAGTAACTTATAGCCACACATGATTTCTGTTTAATTATTTACAGTCTACCATACACGTTACATCTTTTTTGCTATTCTGTGTTGCATGAATAGAACTTGGAAGCGTAAGTACGTGTGCTAATATCCCTCGCGATTTCATAGCCACATCGAAAACCATCTCGTCTGCTATATGTACCTACATGCAAAAATTTGATTTGCCAAATAACGCTTTCATTTTTGTAATCTACATGCATGCATATATACCCTAATAAAAAACAAAAAGTAGCACAATTACGTAGTTGCAATAAAGCTGATAAAGGAAATTCCACATGAAGAAGTACTACCGAATTTGGCAGATTTTAATCTACCGGACTTTAATTTAATGGAAGAATGCCGCACATTTAGGTGTTGTGCCGGAATGAAAACTTGTCAATTGAATACTTTGACTGTGAGTAAATCTTACATTTTATATTCTCCGAACTTCTTTTTGGGGAACCCAGGTTTGACCCAAACCGTGGAGTTACAAAACAATTATTTTTCAAGCATCATAATGATTAGGCATTGTTTAAGAAGTATGTATTTCTATAGATTTTTTTACGCATTTTCTTACGTCCATGAATAAAGGCTGACACAAATAATGATAATGACACATTTATCCGGACGTCCGATACTTCCGTGTACATCTAGTCAATCTAGTGCCAGACCTAACACACGACCAAAAAACGGGATTACTCTAAGGAGTTTCCTCCTATGTAAAACGGGACGGAATAACATGCCAAATTCAAAAACATTAAATACGCCGAATTTCAAAAACAACCCAGTTTCTGAAAAATCCAACACAATGTTCTGCGGCCATACCCAGAAACAATGAAATAGAAAAAATAAAAAGATCTAATACAGATTTTTATTGTGGTTCCAGTCAAAATACTGTCTAAATAATTGCAAAAAAAACTTGTCCTTACTACGTATAAGAAACAAAAATTATTAAAACTAAGCTATAAATAGAATACTATACATAAAAAGTCATGTATGTATACCCCAAACAAATCATCGACACCTTAACCTTAATACTTCAACAAAGCAAGTTACTTTCATTTCAAGTAAGTCTTCACATATTATTACAACTACAATTAGTACTAAACAATAATAAATCATTATTACTAGGTATAATTATGTATGTAACATTCGGGCTGGAAAAAATATCTCCTGACAACTTGGTCCTTCGCTTTGTGCTTTCTTTACGCGAAGCCCGCTTGTATCGAGCGACAAGTCGAATTAAACGGAGCAAGAGACTATAACGAGCTTCCCGTAAAGAATGCAAAAACCGAAGGAGAACATGCATGCATGTATGTATACATAACATACATACCTAGATATTATGGGTTCTATACATAAATAAACATATATGTATTTATATACAACAGCCCTTTCACCAGAAATTGGTCAAATACTATGTTTTGTCTGGTATTAAGGCACCAATTCTTAAAACCAAAAAAGAAGCGTGTGTGTAGGTATGTGTATGATGAATATTACAAGACCATCCTTCGGAAGGTCTTGTTTTTATAAAGTTTTTTTAATAAATAACTCATAGATTGTAATTGTTTGCTAATCGTAGGTTTATGGTTATATTGTCTCACTCCTCTCTCAATGTAAAGAACCAAGAAACTAGCAGAAACAGTATACAGCAGTAGTTCACTGCAGTAGTACAAATAGGGGAGTAGAGAAGTAGAACTTTCCAACACAGTGTAACTGCAATAGAAGAAATGAACACCCATCTTCTACTTTACTTCCTAAACCTATTTTCAATGATCAATAAACTAAGCCGCTTGTTTACCTGTTGATATAATTACTTTCTATTCATTAATTGTTTACTTTTGCTTTTCCCTTACTAGAGCTCTTCAAATCAACATTCAAATTGCTACGGTCCCATTTTCATTGTCTGGTTGTATACTCTACAGCACTAAAGAAAGTCGACCTTTATCGCTATGAGTAGATCACCACAAACACGAACTTCATGAAGTCTCTGGCTTGTCACCTTGTCTTAATTCCCGCAATGTGCTTCGTAAACGACTTCTACTGCAACTCCGTGTAATCCGTGTGGGACTCTCAAAAAGAATTGGTTCATTATCATTCGTTATTTTTTGTGCAAACTGTTCAGAGTTACGGCGCCTACTTCTACTGACTAAGGTCTTCTCCTGCACAACTTCTGTACCGGCTTCGTCGTTTTTCTCATATTCTTCAACTTTAACCGCCGCTACCCTTTCTGTGTTCGTCTTGGACCTTGTACTACTACTCTTATTTTTCATGGTTTTTGGGCCGGAGGCATAACTATCTTGGGTACATTCGACCTTTACCTGACTGATAGACTGAACTTTCCGTGTTGAACGTCTCAGTGTGAGTGCAGAGCTAGATGGTACACTTTCTGTACCATTATTTTTTAACACAAGGTCGGCGATTACGGTTCCCGGCTTTGCTTCGGAAGTTGGTGATGAATGAGTACGTAAATTCCCTCCTCTTGTTCTGGTGCATTTGGTTGTAGTAACAAAGGCTTCCTGAGTCTTCTCGCTAACAACTTCGGGCATGATGCTTGAACATGGTTTCGTTGGTTCACTGGTGATAGGAACTCCTTTTTTCATGCCACTGATTCTTGGATATGTCAAAGAATGCCGAGGAATCAGTTTGACTATCGGGGAAGAACTTAGCGCTTTGCTTACAGATGGTTCTTGTTTCGCTAACAAGCATTCAGATTTAACCTGCGATGAAGCACGAAGTCGAAATCTTAGAATTCTCACACCCTCCTTTCCTAGGTCATCATTATCATTGTAAACGCCCGTAATGTGTGCATCATTAGATCCTCTTTGAGATTTTTGGCTACGTCTTCTAGACGCATTGTAAGACGTCAAGACTTGTTTGGACCTTTCCTGTAATTGTTGACTTTTATTCTGGTTTTCGTTGTCTTTCGCTCGGTCAGCTTCATATTTAAGCGTGCTTGGTCTTCTCGTCCTTAGACTCTTCCGCGTAGTAGGTGAATTAACCGACTGTGATTTCACACATTGCAGTTTCAGTTCAACAGGTTTTGATAAGCACTCTTGGAGTAATTTATGATTTTTTGCTGCACAACGGTGATCAAACACACGACAACATTGATCGCATTGATCCTCCCGCTGTAAATACGTTCGTTTCTCGTGCCTCGTAGCGTCCCATAACCTGGGGAACCTCTTCGGGCAGAAGCGACAACAATATTTAAGTTCAAGCTTGTGAACACATTTCATATGAGTGTGATAATTCCAGGACGTAGTAAAAGAATGACCACACATGAAACATAAATGAGGCTTGACATTTCGGTGAACGCTTAAATGAGCAGCTAGTAGCTGTTTTCTATGCTTCGTTTTCGTAAAGCGTTTGTCACAAAGTTTGCAAGAAAGTATTTTGAACTTCTTATTGCCCTGGAAAGATTTTCTAGCCACTACATCTTTGTAAACGTATTTATATTTACCCTGCACTTGCTTCTGCATCCAGTAGCGTATTTTCATTTCACGTATTTTTTTGCGATGAGTTTTGTAAAACAAGGCGGTCTTCTTACATTTATGATATTTGCGTCCAATTCGACTAAAGAAAGACCGGGAACACAACTTACATCTGAAAGGTTTAAATGACTTATGTTTGAGATCACAATGTTTTTCTAAAATTTCGTGGGTGCCACACAGTTTACCACACAAAGAACACATAAAGGTTTCAGGTTCGTAGGTACTTAATAACGTTGCTTCGGAAATAGCAGTCTCAATTTCTACTGAAGCTGTAACCTGTACATCAGCATTATTTGCATGAGGAAGACTAATTTCAACTTCTGGGTCAACTGATGGGGGATCACACGTTTGTTCAACGATGGCAACATCCATGGACTGATCTCGATTCCCAAAACATTGTTGCTTTGCTGGCACATTTTGATTACATAAGGAAGGTGTTTCTGAATTGTTCTGCTTTGAGCTAAATATAATTTCCATGTCGTCGTCATATAATCCATTTACATCTAAACATGCATTTTCCAGCTCTTTAGCATCTTGCGCACAGGAAAGACTTTCATATTCTGGTTTGGGTTGAATATTGACAAATGAAGACTTAGATTTGGCGACAGATTCAAATGTAATAACAAGTTCCTCTAAATCGCCTTTCATGGACTGATTAGCAGGGAACGTGCATGCATTACCAGGCAAACAGGGGGAAGTGATTTGTTCGGCTGTCGGAGATTCATCACCGGGGACGTCACAAATGGAATTCTGGTCACTTAAAGGAGTTTGAGGGATTTTCTCTTCCGACAAATGTATTATCTTGACTGATTCCGACTGGTTGTTGACAGGTTCAGTCGATTTCGGGTGATCAGGGTATCTACCTCGCAAATCTTCTCCATCATTTTTTGTGGAGACGGATGTTTGGATTTGTGACTGACGTTCTGAAGCCTGCGTCTCCGTATAATGAGTCAGAACGGGTGGACGTGAAAGTGAACTGAGATTCTTTCTCCAACTTTCCAACTCCACTGCGTGCTTCAGGACTTCATGAAATACTAAAGATGGACGATCACAGCATAAAACCCGGCAAAATTTGCAGCAGAAAAACACACATCGCAACTCATGCTCGGTCTTTTCTTTTGCAGATCGCAGCTCCTTACAACATTTACTGCAAGCAAGTGGGAGGTTTTCGGACTCATCCCCTATCAGATTTGCAGAAGTGTTCGGAACAGAAACTGGTGCAGAGGATTGCTCAATAATATCAACTTCTTCGTCCATCAACATCGTAGCATATTTCTCCGTACCCGGTTCTTGCGGTTGCGGTGTATTAGAAGTATCTATGTTAGGATCTTCCTGTCTGCTGTCTATCTTTATTGGGCTTGCTTCCGTTAAATCGATAAACGAAATTAATCCTTCGCTATCTTCCTTTTCGCTACCTAGAATTCTTTCGACATCCAATGAATCGTACTTAGTTCTTCTTTGCATGCGTTCAGCCTGTTTGCGCGTCCGTTTTTGCCTCGGTACTTCTAATTTGACCGTCGTTGCTTGAGTGTATGTGTAATTAGTGTTGGTAGCACTGCGTCTGGGTAAAATTCTTGTTCTTATCGACGGACTAGAAAATCTGGTAGGAAAAAATGTTTGACATTACTTCAATACTTACGGGATGATAAAAACAAATAAATGTTAAAAATAGGACAACAGAACAAAATTATCCTACATTTGTCCTTTTTTTGTACGAGGTGACTTCAGTTCTTGATTCTTATCCGTTTCCGGTAACGTGTCACTGTGAGTACGTTTTCCTTCAGTACTTGCACTAAGCTGCGAATGATCGTCCAAACTGGCAGAAGATTTTCGTAACTCTATTTCATCTGGAAGCAATCTTTCGAGTAGAACACAAACTTCAGCATGAACATAAATGTTTTTGTCAGGTTCGTACAGGTACGAATCTGTTTCCTTCTTCCCCAAGACATCTTCCGACTGTTTGAAAGGCTCGCTAGGCTCCGACTTTATCGCGCCATCGGTGCTTTCTCCTATCCGACTATCCAACGGTTCTTTGTTTTCAAAGGTTTCATCACAACTCTTCCTATCTTCGCCGTTCGAACGTTTGTGGACATCATTAGTAATAACAATATTCTTAACCTCAATTTCTGGGGTCATTGGTTCCTCAACTTTTTTTTTACTTGATTTAAGTTCAGCTGCTATCCTCTCGTTGTGACTCCGGCTTCGGTGGCGAGATTTCCTGGTAAAGCAAACAGTCATACATATATCGACGCTTAAGAACCAAACACGACTAAGTGGTCGAACCAATGGCAAGTGACGAAGTGGCACTTTTCCTTCAAAGCAAAAACTCCAACTTAGTCGCTTTTGTCATTATATGAATTCGACCACTTCATCGCAAATTTTTGACACTCATGTAACAAAAATTTCGACTGATCTCGTGTTCACAATGTAATGAACACGTTGTCAATGATTGCTGTAAGGGGCTACATTCACTTTACTATTTAATCATTCCAGAAGATGATGTGCTTACTTCTTATGTTTATGTGTTTTAATTTCAGGCTCATAAGAATGAAACTGCTCCTTGTGCAATATAAGACTGTCCTTGCGTTGGAAGGCTCGCTTACAGAACTTGCACACAAACCACAATCGCGCAGGGTCCATCTTTATAAATTATATGATCACCTTCGTCATCCACCTCAAAAGGGTTTGCGTGTCGCCTTTAAAGAAGCAAGTCTATACATCCACCCTAAAATAATGACAAAAAGCACAGTTTATGCATTATGAGAATGAAGGAAACAAGACGTTTCAAACTTAATTTTAGCCGGTGTTTCAACAATGTTATAATACGGAACGTGCTAACAATAAGAGGCACTCGGTAATATGTACTCCAATTTCACTATACTCACCTGGATGACCTGGAAGTAACTCCCAATCCGATTATCTGGTACAGTTCCACCTTCCATTCAAAGCACTTTCACATATAAAGAATCTGTGACGACATGTAACATTCTCACAACACTCGCAGTCAAAAGTAATTAATTCTAAATTGTTAATAATGTAAAAATGCCCTAAATTGTCCCACAGGCAATTACGCTACGAAAATGAGTGACTATTAGACTATAGATATCATCTAGACTCAATATATACATACCACTCTGTTGACATTGGACAAATACAAACACTCAAGTTCGATCAATTATTGTATATGTATATACATTATGTACGTCTACCTAAGCACCTTCCTCGATTGATATTCGATAATCAATCCAAAATAAACAAAAGTAGTTGGTAGTTAATTCCAGCGGTATTACAAATACGTATTCAACTTCCCGAATAACAAGACAGCTTTAGCTTGGCAGGGCACCAGCACGTAGTACATTTATGTAAAGCACGAATGTACTAATACTTAACAATTAAGTGCATGTAAATAGATATTTAAGTTACATAATTGAATTGTATGGAAATATTACAATATTTCAAGGAGGCCGCGGTCTCCAAGCAGTCTTTTTTATAATCAGGGACACACACCGTGCTCTCAGCAACGCAGTACACAATCCCAAAAACGGAAATACACAAAACAGCTTGTAAACTGCAAACTTTATGTCCATTTAACTTTAATTGTCATTTCCAAAATATAAATGATATGATATTATGGGCATGGGGATAATAGGCACAAGGGGACACACCTGACGAGCACTGAGTTTTATTTTTACTGACCTGTCACGTGTCGTTGCGGTAGCGTATATTTTTGGTGACACTTTTCGTGGAATTCAGCTCTGGAGTTTATAACTACGAAAGACTAAAATACTGGAAAAAAACTGGAGATGACTGGAAGACGGAAGACTGCAAGACGGGAAGAGGAATACTTTTTTTTTGAAGAATAATTTGTGCGGTGCCGCCAAGAAATGTGGGAGCAAACAAGGTCCCTTTCACTTAAATATTCACGTTTTTTCATGTCCCCAGCAGGCCTCGTTTTCTGCGTCTTTAATGATGAATTTCTTGTGACAAGGGCCACTTGAAAAGTCTACCACGAAAATCTATAGGATAAAACATAGCCCCGAAATCAATTTTGTCATTTTCACAAAAAAAAAAACCCTTAAACGACTTCATATCTCGTTCCGTGCAACTATTTCTTTAAATGTCGACATAGTAATTATTAATTATTAGGGGTGCAGGTAGGGTTCACATTTTCTGTAAATCTGAAATCAGTACATTTTGTACAACCAAAATCTTAAAATAATCCGCCATTATGATACCCTTTTTTACATAGTGTTACACGCTAAGTAAAAAACTATGTAGAACGCTAATTACAGGTTACAACCAGGGTTGTAAAATTTTCTGGGCCCGCAAGCCCAACAGGTCCTGGTAAAATCAGAAAAAAGCGATCATACCCGGGCCGAACAGGGGTATAGCATAAATCACAAATTGTCAGGGAAATTGCTAAACACATAAATCCAAAATTTTCAAAATTCAGTCTTTTCCAGAAAAGTTACGTCTATGACTAGTCTTGGCCATATTATTTTTTTTTAATGGATCATTCAAAATGAAAAAATCAAGCATACAAACAGTGTTTCCATGCAAAAGGATGTAAGTCCACCAGTGATTTGGCAGCGAAATGACTTCAATCCAAGCCCACAGCATTTCTCTTTACCGGAATAGATAGAGCCTTGACCACTTTCCCTTGCCATACGTAGTCTTCTTGCAATGTTTTAAAAAAAATAGCAAACCGGGAATTTCAGGAAAATTACAATGATGGCAAACTTAACTCAAAACTGTACTATGGTATCGTACTTTGGTTTGTTTTATTAGGATAAACTTCGGTAATATTGTTTTTCAGATACAAAAGGTGTTAATATCATTTTGAATGAGCTACTAAAATTAACCGTAATTTGAATGATATGCGAAATTAATTTTGTATAACATACATAAGCCACAGCTTTGCTAGTACTTCTTTAAGAGAAAAACATATTCGCTTAATTTTTGAAGTAATACTGTATCTGAAATGGTTTTTTGTTTCTCCTCATTGTCCTGTAAAATTTAGTTCTGACTTTCTGACTCATTTTCATTCCCAACCCCAACATCCCTTCCCAACTCTTCGGATGTATAATGTATTTATATATTTAGGTATATTCATTGACGCTAAGGCCTTATTATGTACCCATTAGCCACACTTCCCACTTTTAAAGTGCTCTTTTTACATGGCCTCACAATCAATCAGAACCAAGTCCTATTTACACGCACTCTCTGCAGTATTCAGAGAATCTGTTAAAAATTCCCGTCCTGCAGGGCGGGAATCGGAAATAGCGAGACAAGAGAAACGCCATTCTCAAGCACATTCATCAATTCTGAAAGGATTTCACTATGTTGTAAATTCTTCTTTAAAGTAAATAATTTGATGACACTCCAAATATCTGTTGTTTTGATGAAAACGCTTTTACTTTTCAATTTCGGGACTGTCCCATTTCATACTGGTTGAACTCAGCAGACTGCAGAACAACATAACATTTGTTTTCGCCAAGTTAAAAATCCTGAAAAATCATTCTATGTGTAGTGTAAACACATTATCTGATTAAATTCAGGACAATGTATAGGCGAAAAAATTACTGGTTTTTTTTCACGAATTTGGCCTAAAATTTTTGTTGGATTACGGATTTACAATTGATTTTGGCATGAAGGTGGATTATAGATTACTCGGCAAACTTCGAGCTGGGATTACGGATTACAGTAATCCATAATCACGGGATTACAATCCCGGATTATCACCAACCAACCTGGTAAAAATGGTGTCTAATATAGCTGCAACCTGCAACCGATATCCATGAGAAAAAATGGAGATAACAAATGCTCCGAAGAGCAGAATATAAAGCAGGAGTTGTGCAGTGTCCAGAGATTTATGGAGTGCCTACTAATTTGATTTTTCATTTCTTACTTTATATACCTATTAAAATATTCCCTTGTTGCCCTTGTATAAAACAATAGGGGGAGACTTGACCAAATACCGTTAATTCATTTCTTATTCACTCATGATGTCCGTAGGCTTTCCTGTAAAACCCTAGAAAACATTTATTAACATTACCAAAACTATTGTATGGTCCAGCTGAGATTTCCCATACGAATTTACACTTTCCCCATAAATTATGAGACTTTGGAGTCTTCTTCACAGAGACAAAAGGGAGGAAAAGAGAGACAAAGATTGAGATAAACGGAGGAAAATTACGACAAAAAAGACGGAGATACAGACAAAACCGAGGAAAACATGGATTTGGAGGTTTTAAATAGCGGTGAATCGATCTGTATAGTATCGGGTAAGTACCAGGGTGAGAATTAATAATCATTATTATCATTATAAATAATTGCCTTTATAATCATTAAATTTTTTTTAAATGCTATCAAGTCCAGTTATTACAGTCAATTCTCTCTATAACGGACCTCTTTATAACGGTTTTCGTGCTATAACGGTGTTCACCAATCCCCCAGAGAGATTTTCATTGATAAAATCACTCTCTATAACGGTGTTTTTATATGTAACGGTTTTTTTTTTTGCTATAACGGGGAATTTTTGAATCCCCGCGGCTAATCATGTTTCACTATAACGGTTTAAGGCCACGCCTTCAAATATTTCTCTCACTATAACCGTTTTTGCACCTATATACATCTTGCTAATAACCATTATAAAGAGAATTGACAATTGACTGTATTAGTGCGGGCAAGTCGGATGTCGGACGCAATCAGATTTGAAAAAATCTTCAATGATGTATAGATATACATTATTATACGCGATAGGCGAAGAGGCGCAGATCGAGAGCAGAAGCACAAAATCCACATTGCTGATTAGTGATAGTGATTGTGAAAGTGGTTGTTCGTACAGCCCATCATGCAAATATGTACTTGTCTTATATTAATGTTCGCAAATGAAAAACGACTTGAGTCTCAGCCGGAACGTTTCCCCCTGTTTTTACTTTTATTCTCATGTTCCCCTTTGTAAAAAAAAATCCTTTTTGAAGTATGTAATTTTAGCCAGTCTTCATTTGTTGCTGGCAACCGCAAGGTACTGACGAGATTTTATTTTTTCATTGTGAATTTGACTATTCAATGGTTAAACAACAAGAAACTTAGCAAAAAAGGTGAGTGATATTAATCTATTAAGCATTCCAATAATTGGAAAACGAAATAAAGCAATACTATTTGATTTTTTTAATATCCCCGTAGCGCCATAGCTATTTTTCCAGAAAATGTAAATTGTACGCTAGTAATAGCTATTTGGTTTATTTCACCTGGTACCTGGCTGTCCTTACGGCACTTGGCAATATTTGGGAATCGTATATAAAATATTATTATATATATATTAAAATTATTAAGTGTATGTACGTATATGTTTAATGGATGTTTGTATGTTCCTATATCTATATGAATATAATTCAGTAAATATATTTAATATTTACAGAAACCCATACACTTCAGAGAAACGATGGAAGAAATTTTGAAGAAACTTGAATTGGTGAAGTTGGAAGACGGTTCGCTTAGAGACAATGCGGAAGAAGATGTGGAATCGAAAATCCAGCTGGAGAAAGAAATTCGAGAGAGTTTGTCCTCTTCGGAAACTACCACGAAATGGCTCCAATCTTCTTCAATCACCAAAGAAGAACTTGAAGAATATTACCAGATGTTTCAGGAAGAATTCGATGAGCTGGAAGCTAATAAATGTCAGAATGAGATGGAATTAAGATTCACGGTGGTGGAATGCATTGCGAAAGCCTGTTTGATGGCCCAAATATTGGTGAACAAGAAAAATCCGGAGAAGTATGGGATCGATGTGAATAATTTTGTGGACAGTGCCCGTGAATTCATTACTCGTGGGGAAACGAGAGGGTACTTTCACCAAGACTATTCTGATGGCTTTAGATTTGTTGTCAAATGCTTGGAAATCGGTGCAATGGATCTTCCAAAAGTAGATGTCGAAAAGCTCAACCGTTTGTTGGATTTTGTCCACGTTGAATCGTCTAATTTAGCGACGAAAGCCCATGTAGGGGTGTTGGCTTTGAAGCAGTACGTTATCGGAAATCTGTGTCGTAGAAACCACAATTCGCAAATTGAGATCCTCAAACAGGTACAGAACAGTAACATTTAGTACCATGAAATACTCTCTTAAAAAAATTATAATATGAATGAAATAATGTGATAAGTTATAATAACATTAATAACTAATAATGAATAAATGTTATATGGATAACATTAATTTATTTACCTTCTTTGGTTGCTGCAGATGATACGAGAAGACCCGGATAATCCAGAATGGCACTTGTGTTATTACCTGGTCAACAAATTTAAAAGAGAATCGACAGATCAATTCAGCGCGCCATCGGAGGTGGAGAAACAGGCGATTTTGTCGGCTATGAGGTGTCCTGATGGTGACCTGAATCCAAGAGTTCTTTTAGCTTACGTGGAGGCGCTAGCAAATATGTTTCGATCAGCTCACCGATCCAGGAATTTTGTGGGATGTCACTTTGGAGACCGATCCTTCTACAGCATGCATGAAATCGTTGATTATATTGGAGAACAAGCACAGTAAGATTTATAGTTACAGATTATTCCTAAAGTATATGAAACTGACCTGTGCCTAAAAACAACCGTTTTCAACCCTTCATGTAGGCAGATTCTGTGTATCGACCCTACGTCTGTGCGATGCAACGTCAATTTAGCAAAAATTGCCTCTTCAGTACTCCCTCGGGAATTCAGGGAAAATATGTATGCTGAAATGTGCCTGAAAAGAGTGTTGCTCTTTCACCCTCGATCTAGCAAAGCGAATCACAGAATGGGTGTCCTTCACATATCAATGGTACGTGTATGTATTTACTATTTACGTATACATTCTGGTTGGTGATCCTTCTGATTTGAAATTGTGTGTAGGGTCGACCGGAAAGGGCGTACAGATATCTTAAAGACGCATACTTGCGCGATAGAAGAAATTTCTTTGCTCTAAATGATCTGTTGAATATACTCATGGCCGATGTCTTTTCCAATTTTCACGAAATAAATGAGATACTGGAAACGGTTAACATTTCTTACTGGCTCCGAGAACCACACAAATATGGAAGGCTGCATTTTGTGCATGCCTTGTATTATATGCTGAGTGGGAAGAATTCTGAGGCGGCTGACAAACTGTTGCAAGCATTTCGTGTGTATCCTGAAGTAACTGAACTCTTCAAGGTTAGTCCGCGGAATCAGTAGTCGTTAGCATTTGTACCAGGAATTAATTCAGTTACATACGTTACTAAACTGACTTATTTTGTTTCTTGGTGATTCGCAGCAAGACTTAGCCACGCGAGTCAGAAATTTCAGCTGGAACTCCAACATGTATGCTTCAAATATTCTTGGGAGCATACTTTCCCTTTTGCGAGAGGCTATTCATAATTGTGACGACGAAGACAACAAGAAAGACTATCTGAGCATGTATGCAAAAGCTATCAATGCTGAACGGTATATGGATGATTATGCGAATCGTAGAGGCGGGCGGGGTAGAGGTCGTGGTAGAGGTGGCAGGGGATCCACGCGAGGTGGAATTTGGAGCTCTGCTACTGCTGGAGGAAATAGAGATTCACCCAGGGAGCCGGCATCTCCTGGACGTAGAAGTTCAAGTGGAAGAAAGGCTTTTGAAAGAGGGACTTACACTCAATTCCGAAGTGGTAGATCTACGCCTTTCGGGCGAAATTTTTCATTTAATGAAGAAACGGCTTCTCCAATCGACCGTAGCTATGAAAGGCAACGACCAGGCGGAAACAGGAACAGTTTACAATCATCCAATAAATCCGGAGGTACTTACTTAGTACTTTCTCACTGACTGAACGTTTGTGTATGCGTAAGAGGTTACCGTTGCTCTAAAATGCTGTGACTATACACATCGAGATCAAATGATTTGTGTAGATGCTTCTGTGGAGAACGATTCTCGAGGAAAATCGGAAAACCGAAGAGGTGGAAGAATGGGTAGCTTTTCTCCCCGAAATACTTCACGAGGACGCTTGCAAGTAGGCAGCGATTCTCCCAGCAGGCGTACAGATTGCCACTCTTCAGGAGAAGCATCGCCTACACGGATCGTCAGTCCGCTTCCTAGTTGGGGAAATTCGCGGGCAACGTCCCCCACTCCTAGTGAGGTTTCAGTTAGTTCCGAACTGAACTACCGTTCTGGTGATATTCGTTCTTCTTGGTTTCGCCGATCATCTAGACGACAAGGTGGTTATTAAATACGTACAATTGTAAACACTCAATTATACTCTTTGTACTGATTAGCTGTTACGAAATAATGGCTGGTTAATTGAACGAAAGTTAGTATTTATTCACTGGAATTTTCTAAACTGTTTGATCAACTAATCTCTCGCGAATGTCAAAAATTGTAGGTAACTCACCGTTGGATGATTTCAATCCACGCTCTATTTTAGGCGTTGGTGAGACGGCTGCGGTGGCCGAAATTCAGCGCGCTTTCAGAAGCATAGCACTTCAATACCAAGCAGGTCCGGTTGGTATTGTACATTTATACATATGTAACGTATGTAGTTCAGTCATGCTATAATAGATGTGGCAGCAGGTAATTGTATTTAATTTTGTGCTGTTAATTTTTCATCATTAGAGGAAGAATTCGGTGACCCGAAGAAAGCACGTCAGATGGTTGAGAAAATGAAAATTCTCAACCAAGCTTACGAAACATTACTGTTGAGCATGCAACGATGAAATGCCCGGGGAGGCAATTGATCTAACGATTTGTCTTAGTGTTTGTATTACCTACTAATATTATATCTTTGTGTTGTTATTTTATTCTGTTATTAGATTATTACAATATAAATTATAGTTCTTTAGTGTTAGGTAGTGCCACTCAAAATCGGATGGAATGGAATGCTGTAGTTGTATTTTATAGCAAGGAAGTATGTAGTTAGATTAAACGTTACGATTAGGGTAAATAATCATGTGAAGACAGCATAATCATTTTCCCTTTGGAATTATGCTGTCTCATAAACAACAAAACAACTGGTCTCGATTCGGGTACCATGCTCATCTCCAACGTGATGGAGAGCAGGTGTTAGAGCTGTTCACATATGTATATCCTCAAAATTCTGAAACATCCAGTTTTTTGCGAATATTAAAAATGTGCGTCGTTTTACTATTACTGATTTTGCTGATCAGCACTGAATCATTAAGATGTCATTAGGAAGCTCTTTGGTCTGCAAGAATGTTTTAAAAAATCATGATGTATTTTCGTGTGCGATAAGTTGGAAAATAAATACACTGAGTTTCACAAATGTATGTTGTATGTATACATATATGTTTAACCTTTGCTTGTGCCTTATGAGCCTTAACCCTAGACTTGTCATAATTCATGTCGGAACAAAGTCTTTATTTCTGCTAGATTTGCAATTAACAGATCAAATTTTTTTTTCGTTCTACTCGTATGGGATCAGGATAAAATCAGTCCAAATGGCTTTTGGTGGTCTCTACACTTATACACATGAGTGGACAGGTATCTGCCGAGTGACAACACTGTACAATAGCTACAGTTACTGCCTTTTTTTGAACTGAATAACTGATCAATATTATATTTATATATGTATATTTTATAGTTCTTTGAATTTTCAATACTTCTTGATACTGTCAAAATTAAATTTTTGTCCATTTCTCAATTTTTGTTCATACATACATACATACATGATGCTTTCACCAGAGAGAATGTATATAAATCATCATTCTCAGGGCAATACTGATAGGTATGACGTAATTGTAGCTGGATGTGGAAGCGACTGATGGTGCAGGTTCCTGCGAAGGTACGTGAAGTTTCCAGCCCAATGTTTCCATACCAAAGGCCATAATGTCCCTGTTTAAGGCGAGCTAAATTCAATATTAATACTTCTGAAACAGCATGCTTATATTCAACACACATAATATATAAATACAACTAATACACATAATATATAACATAACTAGTACACATAATATATAAATATTATGTGTACACAATATTTATACTCACTGAATTATCTGAGTGTCCGTGTCCGGAGCTAACGCGGAGGAGAAGTGGATTAGTCTAAGAATATATATAAATTAGCGAATCATGAGGATTTGTCCGTACATAAGATAATATATATATAATACATATGTATATAATATATTTAAACTTACGTAAAAAATGCAAATGTTTTTATTAGTTTAGTTGAAAAGTAATTAGAAAGTGTTTGCATAAAACCTGTCTGGGGTGCGATCCAATTGTGTGCTGAAGTTCTGCTAGCTGCGTATAAAAATATTAGCATAGGAAATAATAATGAATTCTAATTTCTAATTGTAAGCAAAAAATTGATTACCCGCCGCCTCTAATATTCGGCACTGCAAATACGCCGTTGAACTTATCGATAAAATACGAAGCTAAGAAATCAAACTCTGGCATTGTCATTTTTCCATACGCCCCATATCCATACAGAATTGATGGCGCATTTCCATCGTGAACGAAATGCTACCAGAATTCGAAAATAACCACGTTTTAAAATAATTGGCATTTGAAATTATTTTTTTAAGTGAAATAAGTTCGATATTCGATGATCATTTTTAATTTTCGGGGAATTCAAAAAGCTCCAGTTTGGTACCCTTAATTAGATGGTTATCCATAATCCATATGGTGAAATTACTTTTTTGTGGGTAATCCACATGGGGACATCTCTTCCGTCTTTACTTGTATAAAAGACACGCGACATAACATACTTGTCTGGAAAATCCTCCGCTGCAGGGAATCGTGCGTACGCCTAATAAAACAATATTTTTCATGATAAAATAAAAAATATTAATTTGTGTAAAAATTTTGATTTTTGAAAGATTTTTGAAAGCGACGAGAGCCACTTTGCCTCAGTGTGTTGCTAGAAGTCGTCGAAGGCGGACGTGCTGCCGCGCCGGTCTCGAGCTTAGTGCAAGTGCAAGTGTCGTTTGCAAGTGCAAGTGCAAGTGACGTGTGCAAGTGCAAGTGTGCTGCACTTACGTTTGGGTGAAGTGGAGCAACGCGCAGTGCGCATGCGTTTGCACACTCACCTTCGTCTCTCTCTCTCT
>JAQGBT010001717.1:0-29384 GCA_034698585.1 Disparrhopalites patrizii | reverse complement strand
GTGGCACTTGGTCAACTTTGACCTTACGAATTCCGTCACAAAAACTCCGTTAGTCAGGTTTGCATTTAAGATAAAACTAACTTGTTCAACTTTGACACTTAAATGCCGATATGTATACATATGTACATATTTGTATGTATGAGCTTTACTTGTAATTTGTCATGTATATATGTAAGTAAGCATGTTACATATTTATCATTTATGTACTAGCTAAAATGGAAGAAGAACCCCGGGAAAATAAGGCCGGTTCCGAGGCCAAAGCGTCCGACGCCAGTCACGCCACGGACGTGAGTGAAGCCCGCGTGAGCCGGCCTGGAGACGATGACGACGACAACGACAACATCCGGCCGGAAACGGCCGCCTCCAAAACGACGTCCCTCATGCAGGAGCTGATCAAGAGTCAAATCATCGAGAAATCCCCGGCGGAATCCCCCACACAAACGACTCAGGAAGGAACGACGACGTCCTCGGACAGCCCCTCCACCGCCGCGCCCGGCTCCACATTCCCGCCAACGGAATCCGAAGGGGAGCAAAGCAGCAAGTCATCCGCCGCCGGGGCGGCCAAAAAGTCCCGGGTAACTCCCCATCACAGTCGGAAGAGTAGCCGATCCTCCAAATCTGGGAGATCCCGCTCGGTTGGGGAGGGAGATGAGGAGGAGGAGGAAGGAGGCAGCGAAGATGAGGACGAGGATGAGGAGGATGATGAAGATGAATGCGATGAGGATGAAGATGAGGAATGTGAGGGTGAGAGTACGGAGGAGGAGGAGGATGATGAGGAGGAGGAGGACGACGAGGAGGAGGAAGAGGGATTGGATCAGGACGAATTGGATGAATTGGCGGCCGAGGAGGCCCTGGAGGAGAAGGAGGCCCTGGAACTTCAGAAAGAGAGCTTGATCGAGAGATACATTCATATGAAGGGGGACTACCGATATCTCATGAAGAAAAATGCTTATTTACAGGTTAGAGCCTCCTTACCCGTTATTTTATGGTCATTTTGAACTTTAAATCAGACGTGAAATTGAATTTTCAAGTCCGTTTTGGGACAAAACGACAAAACGAATTCAGTTGAAAAACCACGAAAATTCGACGGATTTTAAAGTTGGTTTGGTCCAGTTCCTTTACCATCCTGGTAATTGCATAAAGTTCAGATATGAATTCGAAATTGAACACAATGGAAATTGGCGAGTATCACGAGGAGTGATAACTGATATGTTAATTCCTTTGTTTTTCCAGTAATGATTTTTAATTTACTGTCTTTGTCGTAAATAATAAATCCTTCAGTTAACTATACCTACCATCATCCTTTTTTGAAATTATAATTTTTGTTTATAATTTCCTCTTTTTTTAATTAATGATACTCTGTTTTGAAAATTACTATTAATTAACTATTAATATTGAACGAGTGTCAATTACAATTTTTATTAATTACAATTTTTATTAATTACAATTTGTTTCAATTTACCAGCAAATATAATACATCAATAAGTTATATAACTTATAAAACCAACAATTAATTAATTAATTACTAATTATTCTAATAATTACTTTGTTCCTGTCCTTATTCGAATGTTTAGTAATTGAAATGCTGGTAGATGTAAGTAATAATTGTAATTACAATTACTAATAATCACTTTGTTAAAATTCAGCATGAATAACTGCAAGTACATATTTTGACATTTTACTAGTAATTAGTGTAGTTAAAATTGTAATTACTACTTAATAAGTAATTAATTACTGCATATCTCTGAGTGATTGCAAGTATAATAAATTGTGGTTTCAATTGTGATTAGCACTCAAGTTTTTTCTGTAAATTAGATGTCAAATGACACTTTATGCTAACCAAAAAGGGTAAATGTAAGGAAATCAGTAAAAATTTTAAATGTATTACTTTCACCGTATTTTAATAGACATTTTTAGTTGCAGGAAGACACAAACTTTTGTAATTAAACTAGGTTTCGGCTAAATACAGAATCAGAATTCGGAACACGGCAATAATAAAATAAACGAGTATTTATATAGAAATTCGACGTGTTTTTAACAACCTAAAATTGGCAATGACGAGTATCTAGCTACAAATGACTGAAATTGAACTTGTATCGCGAAATCACGATTGATATTCGTAAAATTGAGCTTGAACTGATAGGGATTGGCTCTTTATACAGGACAAATTGTATAGGATCAGTGTCCGGAAGGGCTTCATCGTGGAAAGCTCTGGAGAGGATGGGAATGACAAGAAGAAGAAAAAGAAGAAGATCGGCGGGAGGAAAAGTATAAATGACGAGGAGGAGGAGGACGGAGAGGAGGAGCAAATCCTGGAAGACAATGCCTCGGATGGTCCCCGAGACTCCGTGGGTGGCTCCGAAGCTGGAGGGGGATTGCTCAAGAATTTCATTGAAGCCGCCCTGGAGGCCAAGTACCAGAAGGTAGTCAAGAGGATCTGGAGCGCCGGGGAGTCCAAGATGACCGATGACCTGGAGAATGACCTGAACCTGGAGAAACTTCGGGTATACTTAAGTGTATTTCTATCCAGAATTAATTGCAAAATTAAATTCACATTTTATGCAGCATAATGTTTTTGTTCTTAATGTTAATGCGCAATCGATCGAGGTGGCAATGATTCGATTCTGAATCGGATTTTTTTATTCAATTCGATTCGATTCAACTGAAATACTTGAGATTCGATTCGACACCGTGAATCGAATGGAATAATTCGATTCGAGACGTAAAATTTCATCCTAAAATTATAATAAAGTCGGATCATAAAATTTAACTGAAATTCGATTCATTCGATTCAGCATTTAATATAAATTTTTTGGATATTCTTCCTAAAAGTAGAGCAATAACTATCAAAATATGGTAGCAAATTTAAATAAACGGTAAATATTATATTAAGGTTACTTGCATTTATTTGAAGTGGCAAATTATTAGACTTCATTATATGCTGAAATTTGCAAAAAGTGAAAAAATGTGCTACAAAAATATAGTTTTTGGATCGTTTGAATAATGATTCGAGATTCGATTCAATCTATGGACTGGAATCGAACCGAATCGAAACATTTGCATAATGAATCGGATCAAATTGCGAATTTCGATCTGATTCGGGCTTTGAAACGGATTGAATGGAATCATTTGCATAATGAATCGGATCGAACTGCGAATTTCGATCTGATTCGGGCTTTAAAACGAATCGAACCGAATCAAAGCATTTGCATAATGAATCGGATTGAACTGCGAATTTCGATCTGATTCGGGCTTTAAAACGAATCGAACCGAATCAAAGCATTTGCATAATGAATCGGATCGAACTGCGAATTTCGATCCGATTCGGGCTTTAAAACTAATCGAGCCGAATGGAATCATTGGCATAATGAATCGGATCGAACTGCGAATTTCGATCCGATTCGGGCTTTTAAACGAATCGACCTAAAATTTTTGAATCAAATCGGATCGTTGCCACCCCTAAATACGCAACCTTAATAATTCCAGGTAAAAAATGAGAAATGGGAGAAAGTCCATCACGAGAAGTTCTTGGATTTCATGGACCGTGTCCGAGCTGCCAGTGACGTGGCCGTTGATTCCAGTACCGGAGCTCATCTGACCAAATGGGAAACAGAACAATTTGTGGAAGAAGTCTCCAAAATCCACAATCTCATGTGTACCTACATGGTGAAGATGTACAAAAATCGTCATATGTTGGAATTCGCCCTAAAGCGCCTGGAAGAGACGGAAGTTCAGGGTGAAGGCCTTCAGATGCTGGAGTACGAGCAACTTCAAGCGGAGAATTATTCCCTCAAAGAGAAATTAGAGGATAGACAGAGAGACGTGGAAAATATCAAAGGGAAGATTGCTCACGCCGTCCAAATCCTGGCTCACTTCCGGGAATGCATGCACCGCCTGGAGGAGAAGATTGATGATGGCCGGACGAAGCTGGACATCATCAATAAGAGGGTATATCAAATCCGCGAGATCACCGATGTCGTCACCCTCCGCTATGAAATGTACAAGGACGAGGAGAATCAATTGGTGGAGGCTTCCGGCCTCCTGGACAACACCAAATTACTCCGGGATTTCGAGAAGACCCACTACGACGTTTTGGCCTGGAAGGAGGAGAAACGGAAGCTCCAGAAACAGCTTCAACTCAAGGAGAGGGAGGCGGAGGAGCTCCAGTCCAAGATCCGGGACATGGAGATGAATATGCCCATACTCCAACAATTGGTGGAGGATATGACCCAATCCAAGAAGGAGGAGAGTAAGGAGGAGGATCGTCGGAAGGAGGAGGAGGAGCAAAAGAAAAAGAAGAAGAAGGAAGCCTATCAGAAACTCAAATGGCTCCTGGAGACTCGGAATCTGGACCCGCAATTACGGGATAATGCCAAGATTATTAGGCAACTGAGAAAAACCTCCGTCAAATTACCACCCATTGCCGACAAGTACAAATGTCACTTTCAGAATTGATCTATACAGCAATACAGTTATTCAAATTCAATCAATAGCCAATATGCAATAATACAACTTAATACAAGCTTTCGCTTCCATTGCAGTGTCTTCCTCAGTTTTGAACCTTACAACAAATAACATTTTCTGAACAATAAATCAATATTTGAGACACATTTTGAATGCATCAGACGCAAAGTCTTTTTTTTTTATTGAATACGCCGGAAGTTTGAAAGAAAATATTTGTGCGTATCTAATTATAAGGACATGCATAAGTATCAACTACAAAAAAATATATAAATAATAAATCAGTCTACATTAATTTGAACAAATCCACTATCTTCATTTTGAAATGTACTATTGATTCCTTCCCTATCCTGACCAATGCCCACAAGCTCCCGTTTGTGCAGGGACACAACGAAAATGCCAAAGACGAGGACAATAATGGTCAAAAGGGTTGTCGCCCCCGAAATGGGGTCAATTTGATGGAAAACAGCAATGGCAAGGACCTCCCGGATGGCCTCGACAATAATTTCTATCACGGCCCACACCAACCAGGCCGAGAGGAGGTTGGGAATTCGCTGGAAAGGATTAAAAAAGCGACTCACAAATTGTTAAATAGATACAAAATTAAAATACCTACATACCCATAACAATGTACATAAGTATCTACATATGTATAATTAAAAGCCCGTTATTTAATTCAACCCACTAATCCATTCCATTTAATACATAATATGTTATTAGTTATTATTATTATTGCCCAAATAGTCCAAAATTTCAACTATTTTAAATTAGCCTGTTTTTTGGGAACCTGGAATGCTCCAGTTAGCAAGAGAATCCCCATGAACGCGACCAGAACGGCGTAGACGAGGAAGACGTACCATTCCACGTACACATCCCATACAATACCTGAACAAAGTCGAATATTTTTAATTTTTATGTTGGATTTGATTATTTTGAGTACTATAAGGAAAGACAATAATAAAAGATTATGTAAAAATGTAAACCGTGAAACTTACGTGGTTCATCCTGCAGGTCCTGCAGAACAGAATCCGAACCATGGTAAAGGTAGTGGTATTGCCGGATTAGCGGTATTACATAGACAGGAATCACACGAATCTGCAGGTGGAAATGTTATAGAAAAAATACTTGCATATTTATGGATTATTTTTAGTATGATGGTCCAATAATAATGTTAGAAAGAATTAAAAAAAACAGAATTATAAAATTACAAATTCGAAAACTCCAATTAGTTTGGCCCACAGGTTGGCAGTGCAGCATAAAATTTTGGACGAACCCATCGTAAAATGCTCGGTAGAAAGTTGTACTTGTACGCTCTTTCGGACATTCCTTTGGGCTTACTGGATAGAGTTGGACTTATAGAAAATGTATTAGAAGTGAGAGGAAGAGCATCCATGTGTATAAATAATATATAATACAAGTATATTTAATATATTTATAATATTTATATTTACACATGCGGACATGTGTATCTTATTGGAATAATCTCTGAGGTTTGGAAATTCTCATAAAGATCGTATTTACAGCTCGTATTGAAGAAGCAAGTAGCCACTTTTTCGCCAAGTCCTATAACATTGGATTCTATCTACGTTAGAGATTACTACGGCCACAACCTCTCATATAAAACTGTAATTATTGACTTCCCTTTATAAACTGTATAGATACAAATGTTTTCCTTCCAGCTTTGAGCGAGTATATCTTCATTACATTTCATTACATGCCCTGAAAAGATGGCCTCTGATTACTCAAAAAAAAACATACGAATCAGCTCAATTTGAAATACGATGGGGAATGAATGCTTGTATATATTTAATCCGTTGTTTATGCATTATTATACATATTATTAAGAACTTGAGAATGTATGTATCAGAGGCATGTATTAAGATGTAGACATCGATTCTATTGTATCTATAGACAAACTTTACGCTGTAGGTATACCAATTCTGATCCTCTGATCGGTGTTATATGGTCACAACTAAATGCGAAAAAAATTGCTTTCCAATATTCAGTTCGTAACGACATTATATTATTAATACAGAATTAATAGTGTCGTTTACGACATCATATTAAAACAGAAAGTAAAATTGGTACCATTGCTGTCATTGCATTTGTAAACGTACCTATAGGTTATGCTTATACCTATAACACTCATTACTATTTACAGTATCACGATACCCCAAAGGAAAGACGATGATGGCATTAGCCTGACATATGCATTCAGTGTGACGTGATTACAAAAAGTCAATACCCATGTGTATAAAGTTTAAGTACCAGCAGTATATAACTGTACTGTATGTATAATAACGACCAGATAACATATGTACTATATAATCATTAGTCGCAGTCACACCAATAGGCAACACTAAAGCCAGGAAAAACTTTTAAGCAGTTTCATTGACATATGACATAATGATTATTAATTAGCAAGATGCTAGTTATTTATTTGAAAAATATTCATAGAGCACCTATCGTTTGTGTCATTGTATAATTTCTAACATTTTCTGTACGGTTGTAACTTTCCCGTGTTTTTTTTCATAGTCCATGATTCGCATGTAGTCTTGATAAGAAGTTACTCTTTTACTTAATGTCAATTTTAATCCTAACTTCCCAGGGCTGTTGTCAGCCTGCAAGTCTTTAAGAATGACACCTGCCACGGAGAATGCATCCGACATGGTGTTCACGATTACGCCCCTGGGACCCGTTCTCAGCCATCCGGTGACGTAGACACCTTAAATACGACCACATTGTTTTCATTAATTATACTACCCTCGACTCGACAAATGAATGATTAAATAATGCAAACGAATGTTTCATTCTTCAAAGAGAATGATTCTTGGTTACCTGGTCTAACTTTTCCGTTGTCATTTGGGATGATGGAGTTCTTCTCGTCCCAAGGAAGTTCTTGAATAAGTCGTTTTCCTTGGTAACCCACACTTCGAAAACACATGTCACACGCTCGCAAATCTTCATCTTTCGTAGTTTTCACTTGTTCTCCGTGGAGGGTATTAATGCCAAACCGAACTTTTAAATTATTCTCTTTTGTGACTTCTAAAGGCGATCGCAAAAAAGCAAGTGACCAGAATCTGTCTGTCTCGGTTTGGGATTTCTGGGAAGTTTTAACCATTAACTCCACCAAACGCTTCTTCGGTCTTGGAAGATCTAGAACAAAAAAATAGCATGTACATATTACATACCTATATTGCATAACATAGTGCTTATAAGCATAGATTTGGATTAAGTGCAAGCATTAAGCTCAGCTGCAAAGCTAACCAAAAGAGAAATTCCTCACTCAAACAAAACTGACTAAATTCTGGAAATTAATGATAACGCAATGATTATTTAAACGGCAGTTGATACCTTCAACGTTGATACCCTGAAAATCCGAGCGATTGAATCGCGGCTCACATAATCCAATTAATTCTCTCAACTCTTTGATAGTAAACGCCACTTGGAGAGGGCCTCTCCTTCCAACGATAGTGACCTGCTTTATCCTAGACTTATTCAACACCTCTAATGCATGCGCTGCAATGTCTGTGTTAACGAGCTTATCAATGGGACTCAACAAGATTCGAGCTACATCCAAAGCAACATTGCCATGGCCGATAATAAGAGCTGTTTCCGCATTAGATAAATCAAAATTCAGGTTTGAATTTTCTGGTAGCGCATTATACCAGCCCACGAACTGTCGTGCCGACGTCACTAGATTTTCTCCCGGAATGTTCAGCTTCCTGTCTTCCGAGGATCCATAGGACTAAAAACAAGAGATAATATAAAATAAATATAGTTTAAATAGCAGTACGCATTTAGTTGAAAACAGCGTATGATGCTATTTTTGTTTGCACATAATACACATGCAAAAATACGAAACTTACTAAAAGCACCGCATCGTAAGATTCTGCCAATTGGTTAAAAGTGACATCTTCGCCTATTGTAACATTCCCACAAAATTTAACATTGGGATGACTTAAAGTTTTGTTAAAAGTATTGACTACATTTTTCACTTCAGGATGATCTGGAGCTACACCGTAGCGGACTAGACCAAATGGCACGGGTAGTCTTTCGTACACATCAACCTTCACTTCACCTTGCTGAAAATGCAAAACCAAAAAATATATACACATTACAGACATTACTGTATATTAGTGTATGTTCTAAAAATGTCCCTGCACCAACATCTTTTCCAGTACATTCGACATGTTTCAAATAATTAAAATATATACATACAATCTTCTTCTACCATCTCAAACAATGCTCATGAAACATTCATGGATTTTAGGATTCATGATTCCATCAACTGACAAGGTAAGGCTTGAATAACAGGTAATCTAAACACCATCGCCTGAATTGACTTCAAAAATAACCTTTGAACATACGACATACCACCTAAATGGGTCGGCAACAATTTTCGCAATTATGTGGAACTAATAATGATGACATTTAATACTCGTTTTTAGCTCTAAATCTCCCCATTCATCCAGATACAAAAGTATACCTGCAAACCTTGATTAATTGCTGGGAAGCGTAGAGGCCGGCAGGACCGGATCCTATGACACAAACATGTTTGAACCTGGCAAATATCTTCACTCCTAACATCATAAAAAGGAATGGAATCCTCCTCTGCCCGTCAACATTTGTCCGGTTCAACTTCTCCGGATTTAAAGGTTGCGAATTTCTCGTTGTCCAGTTCGGTTACTCCGGATTTTTACGTTGAATTTCTCCGCTTCTTCAAATATCCTTTGATTGTTGGGTTAAAAGGATCTGCTTGAGTAGACTTAATGCACTGCAATGATTTAATGAATATATTGTGTAATCGTGATTATTTCAAGGATTTTTACAATTTGATAAACCGTGAACACCTTCAAACTCAAACAATGCTTTTATTACTGGTTTTGTAATGGTCTATATTCTATAGCTATTTGAGCTTTCCAAGAGGTGTGTTTCCTTTGTTCTTTGAAAATGATGAAAAAAACAAAAATATTAATGTGAAGGAACACTTACCAAATTTTTTGAAGATGTTTATATAGGGAATGAGTCAAAATTTTAAATCACAATTTAGATTTTGTTTTGTGCCTTTCTTCCCGTACAAGGCACAATGTTCGTTCTTGAATGATATTTGTGTTGTGTTTTGTGTATTATGTTTATGTGTATGTGTAGTATAAGATAAAAAAAACTCTTGAGAAAACTGTTTGAAGAAAATTTCTTGGCGCCCTCATTCCTCGCTGACTTTAGTTCTCCTATGACTTGATCACGATGCAGAGTGCTTTGACTTTACATTAAATATAGGTAACATAATTTTATTTTTTGCTTTTAAGGAACAGTAGGTATAATATATTTTCAGAAAAATACTACAGATTAAAAAAAAATATTAAAAGATGTCTGTGCCTTCGTCTTTTTTTCTGACAAAGTGCGCCAAAGTTGAGGAAGTAGCCAGTTGGCAAAATGACAAACGCCCACGTGAACACAAACGTTTTTCGGGGCATTTTGGTTTATTTTGTCGGCCAGTTTAGTAAGCGTGGTTTAATGTGAAATATTTGGTTGTGCTAAACTATAGCTAAACTGATGAATGCTAATATGTATATGTCATGTATTTTCATGTCATGTTATATGTATTATAAAATGTGGTACGTTATGGATTCAATCACCATGATCAAGTACGTCATTTACAAAAGGTAATATTCACAATGAACCAAACCAAATAATGATTATGTTTGGATTATCAGAGCAAGTTGCATTCACAATCACAATGAATCCCTGAGGAAGTAATGATTTTCAAAGGTGTTATTATTATACACACGGGAAAGTATTCGTATCATTTTGCATACTATATTCACAAGAGTTTTCCTGTTGCCATTCATCGTCTCTGGCACATCCTCAATAAAAGGTCATGAAGAGTTCAAGAGTCATCATTTTACCCGGCGTCTGTATCCTCCTTGTAGTTGTGGTGGCTTTGACGGAGGGGAAGGGCAACGATTATGGCCAGGAATGTGATGGTATACACTTGATTTTTCATCCTTCGCAGTGGAATTCTAAATTTCATTAATATTAATAAATTAATACACGTATTAATACATTCCATAGCAGTTATAATTTATCATTATAAATATTACATATAATACTTTTAAGATCTTTTTTCGTAAATTAAGAAACCGATAATAAGTGCGACCCCTTCAAGGGCTTATTGTGCCGCATGGGAAAGTGTACGTGTACTGGGAAGGCCGCGTACACCAGAGGTCGAGGTTGCACCATGAAGAAAGGCTCTGTGGCCGGTGGATCCAACCGGAGATTCGGGTGAGAATTTTTGTAAACGGAAAAAATTGTTCATTTGGTGTTTATCAGATGCTTTGATATTGAATTTTGACATCCATAGGCCAAGAAAGGGGGCTCGAGGGCTCAATAAGTGGCACAGAGATGGAGAAGATTAACGATTCCTGATTGTGTTTCACAAGACGGACGAGTATACTATATTATACTTACATCGGCAACAATTAAATGCACTCTAGCAGAACATACACGTACAAAATAATGATCTAAAAAATACGTTGTCAATAATGAACCTGTTTGACAGTTGGAGAAACTCACCCATGAAGCAGCATTGTGAATTCATGCTTTGGTTAAGTTGTATTAAAGCTTCTAATGTCAAATAAAGGTTGCGAGAAAAAATAAATTTATTTGGAATTAATATTTTGATAAAATCAACAAATTATTTGGTGGCAATTGGCAATGCAGGTGACTTCTGAATTGCAACCATATTCATTTAAAAACTAAAATTAATTTTAAATATAGGGTTACATAAACTTAAAAGGTAGATCCCGTGTCACGTGCTATTCGTTAAATAAGATCGAAGTTGTTCTAAATCAGAAAACACTACCGAGGGATTTTCACGAAGCACATGATCAGAGATTCCACTACGATCTTGGGGAGACGCCACCAGCAGCGCATGCCAGTTAGAGTCTCTGGCTCCTTTAAAATCTAATTTATAATTATCACCCACATGAAGAGCTTCATTCGGATGAAGGACATTCTTAGCACCATGAAGTTGATTAGCCTTTGATAGAGCCGTGGCGAAGATTTCCCTTTGGGGTTTACTTCGTTGACAGCCGTGGGAGGTGATGACCCAATCGAAGTAATGACGGAGTTGTGTGGCTTGAAGGATTTGTGGCAGTCTGGAATCAAAATTGGAGATGACTCCTAGTTGAAAACCGGAGTTTTGAAAATTTTCTCCGTCTTTCCCTGTCCGAGCTATTGACCTCTGGATATTCCTCAGGGAGGTCAGCAATTCCACGGCACCTTCTTTAGCTTGATAGAACTCGGAGGTGATAAAACGTTGGATGAGCTCTGCTGCAACCATTCGGAGGTTCTCTTCCGTCGTGTTTCCCTTTGCCCCAGCGTTCTGTCACATTTGAATGATTCAAATTCAATGCATTTGTATTTACAATTTTGAAAATAATTAAATTGAAATTTTAAAAACCATCTGTATATAGTGACGAATGCTCCAATTTGCTTCAACATTTTTGGTTCAATTAATTTCAAAACATGTGATGAATCAACGAATCAAGACAGGTACGCAAAGCAATCCAATTCATGATGGCAATGATTCCATTGTGTCAATTCAAATCAACGGATTGAACTAAATCATGAATTTTGATTTAAAGACTAATTTCATTAGAAGAACTTTTAGCACTTTAATGGTTAAATCAACAATCTGATTGATGAAGAATAACATATTTACGCGTTTGTCGAGCTTAAGGTATGCTCGTAATCTTGATACAGCAAAGCAATACATCGTTGATACAAAACTTCTTCCAATGTTCCAATATTGACGCTTATTGCCCCGTTTCAAACGAATATCCGACATTATAATATTGAATAAATTAATTAATGGATCAAATAAAATTACATAAATTATTCAATCCACTTTTTGAATTTGAATCTGATTGGCTTCACATTTTACTGAATCATATTTCAGGGATTTAAACTGAACTGAATCGAAGAATAAAAATATTTCTATTCAGAATTGAATCATTTGGCATCACAATCGTGTGGATTTCGCCACAAAAACATATGAAAAGGACATAAAATAAAAATTTGATACTATACCCGATCGGTTTTTACCTGAAAGGTTCGAACAACAAATTGGGTCCACCAGGATCTCCAGCAAGTTCCAAAATGTGGTTGATCCCGGGTCAATTCCACCCATTGACCTTTGAAGGCCTTGGCCAATTGTTGGACATCCGCAAAGACTCCGTTGTTAACACCAATTTCGGCGTAGACTTGGAAAGGCGGCTTCCGGAACCTTATCAGAGTTCCGGAAGCATCGAAAGTTATCAGTTTGATCTTCCCTAATGATAACGGCCGTCTCACACACATTTTTAAAAAAACTGATCACTCAAAAGTCTCAAGAAATTCGAATCTAAAATTCTATCCAAAAATTATTTACAACAAATAATAGCGAAAAGCGAAGGCGAAAACACAAAAAAGCTGCCAAAAACGTCGAATTTAAAGGTTCCCGGGCAGAAGCATGGATAACTGCATGAGCTGCAACATACGCGTATGTGGCGTTTGTTGACAAAATTTATTTCAAATTATCCAAGATGTCAAAAATTTAAAATTTAATAATAAAAATAATATTTAATAAAATTTAATAAAATATTTATGTGAATAATGGATTAAGGAAGCAAGTCATCAAAATGTCAATGACTTTTGGGCTTCCTACGACTCTTCTTGGGTTTTTTCTCCATGAAACAGGAATAATGATGGTCGATGTAGTGGTCACAAAATTCTTTTGTCGGGGGTGATCTATCACCTGTAAAAATTGGAATTTTTTATGAGAATGATGACAAAAACATTATGAAAATGAAAAAGTTTCAAAAGGATATTGGAGCAATAATGGATATACTAGCGAAGCGCTCCTTCATGCATTTTTCGAATTTCTGGCTGCAAAATTTCGCCTCGCCCAGAACTCTTCGCGCATAGCTGCTTTCCACAGGGGGGATAGCTGTAATTTTAAATTATTAGTTTATTTTTATGAATTTATTTTTCTGAAACCTTTTTTTTTTTTTTTTGAAAAACCTTTTTTTGCAAACATCAGTAGTATGGGTCGATTTTTTTTGGTAGATATTCGCCGACTAATGTAAGATAAATGAAATATTTACTTGAGATCCAAGCCGAGGCGACCAGTATCCAAATGGTCAGTGCTTCCAAACGCATTTTTGCATCATGGAAAAATGGAAATGTATATAAGAGTATAAATTTAAAGCTTGTTAAATTTGTATAAATTTCAAAGCTAGAAGTCCAGGCGTTGTACATGGAATGAAAAAAATAATACTTAAAAAAATAGCTTGGACAAAAATTCTTTAAGAAAAAAATACTTGAGAAAAATGCTTTAAGGAAGCCACGAAACAAAGAAAAATGGAACAAAGTAATCCTTTATTACCAATACAATGCTGAGGGAACAATGCTTTTTGTTTATTGTGTGTCGTAGTATTTTCCACATTTTATGTTTGTCTATAGACAAAACCTTTCTGTTAACAATAAGTGGAATAATGAAACGGGCCTTCAGGGTCATTAGCCCACAGGTTCATTGCACACGAAAATACCAGACATTGAAATGGTAATCATAAGAAAAACCATTTTAAGTAATAATATCACAATCACTAATGCATGATTTGCGTGTCCCGTAAGAATATTTGAAAAAAAAAAACGATAGTTTTCAGATAAAAGAAAGGCTGGTCAAGATTTGTTGAGATATTCATTTAACATGGATTTTGTATTTGTTCCTCCGTAAGCCGGTGGTAGAAGATGTTCTGGGACAACTTCCTTGAGAACAGGCTGCCAGGTCTTGGGATCCGAAGAGTAAAATTTGAATTTCCCCATAGTTTTTTCCGGAAGGACATTCTTCATAAAGTTCATTACGACCGTCACGAACCATGGGGCTGGAAAAACGACATTATTTTTTTTAATCCGTTTCTGTGTTGTCGTTGGAAGAAACATTTTATGATGTATTGTTGCTAAGATAACATGCGTGTTTGTTCAAAGCTTTTTTGGTACCATTAAGAACGTAACCATCTTTGAAAACTTCGGGGTAATTGGCCTCAAATTGTATTGAGTCTTGTTTCATCATGCTGAGGACGGAAAAGGTCATTTGGCTGAAGGTGGAGCCTCCTAAGTCCAGTATGAAAATTGACTGCGTGACCGGCACGCCCTCTCGTGTCAATTTCCCTTCCGCCAATTTCGAAAATCGTTCATATAGACTGTGCTTGAATTTCAAAAATTCATCCTGCTGACCTTTGTCCACGATTTTCCGGAAGTCCCACAATCCTCCCAGGACAATCATGACTAAAAGGGGAATAATTACAAACGTCTATAAAATATACATTTAGACAAAAATATACATATAAAAGACAAATTTTGATTTTTTTGACACATATTGACTTTTTAACGGGATATTATGCATCCTACGTACATACGTGTCATCCCAGAATACGCCACCATGATATGGTCTAACTGCGCACCAAATTGTTCATACACGAACTTGTACAATTAGAAAAAAATGTCTATCAGTAATTAAAGGTATAAGGGTGACCAGAGAGAATTATCTCAATGTGTGTGAGTCTGTAAAAATTGAGCCGATCCAAAGCAGGTTATTGAAACTCTCTAACAACTTTGTTAGGTCTAATTATGTCTCACCCAGATTTAATCCACTACTCAAGTTAAAACAAAAAACAAATTGTACAACTAGAAGCAAGACATCATTTTTTAATGTGTCCTGCAGAATCCAGAAGTATTACCGATCAGTTATTCCTAGAACAACAAGATACCTGTCTCTACTAAACAGTCGGGAGAAAAATGAACTTGAAAGAAAGTATGATAAAAATCTCATAAGTGCTACTGCTAATCTATTCATTAAGAAAAAACTCACGTTGTAACTATCTTCAGTACTGTTCTGTAGTATAATGTATAATGTACACATGTTATGGGCTGTACTGTGAATGCTTATTAACGACGAATAAATTATTATTATTATCCTAAAAGCTTACTAGGTTGATTATCTTCATCAAATCCAACGTGTTCAAACGGCAAATCGTCTTCGAATCCAGGAGGCGGCGTCCAACCTTCCAAATTATTCTCCTTCTGCCAGATTAACGACTGTGTAGGCACAAAATTATTATTGTGAATTTTAACGGCATATTTTACGGAATTTTACGATGTTTTTTGGAACGTAATTGGTATAATTATCTTGATATAATACTTTTTCGTGAAACAGTTTCTAATCCAATTTCAATGAAGTTTCAATTCAATATGCAGAAAGCAAAATAATTTCCAGGAAATCATACCTTCCTCAGCATGCTCTCGGCCTGCTCTAGATTGTGATCTCGGGCTGAGGAGCAAAATGGCAATTAATTAGCAAATTAAAATTATTTCAATTAAAAAATACTTGCGCATAGTACTTAAAATAGATGTACAATTTGATTCTACACGGATATGATGAGCTTCAAAAAGGTGCTAGAAAAAACAATTCGTTTTACCTCTAATCCATCGGATTAAAAACATGTCCGAATTTTGCAGCTCATCCAGATTCAAATCAGCCAGCCGCTCCCGGAACTGTTACATTATCGAACATTATTATAGTTTCTTCTGGGAATTATCTCCCCTTAAAATTCAAATAAATTACCAGCTAATAAAAAAAAATATTTGTACCTGGGAGAGAAGTTTTTTTTCCAAGACATTTGGAGCTGCCATCGTTCCCCGCTAATTATTTTTTATGTCCTTTAGGACACAAACCAAGAACTTTGATTTAGGCTTACGAGCAAAAATCCCCGACACGATGGAGCAAGTTGGACATGAACAATTGAATAAAATTAACTACTAATCGTGTATCTTCTCTTTCTCACTATTATAACAAATTAAATGGTAATCTAACCAAAGGAACAATTTTAAGCTCGCACTTTCCCCAAATTCCAACGTCAAATTAAACTGGCGATAAGGACATCATTGTTCTCCTCTTCTTCCCCCTCTCAAGTGTATGCTTTTCAACAGCAACAAACAATTCAAAACATTAATTTTAATCTTCAATCAGAGGACCTGCCATGTGACCACAATGATGCGGAATATGTACTGTCATTTCCACGAACCCTCACCATGTGCGTGGGAGATGGATGGAGCATAAAAATAAATAAAATGATTGGAAAGGGACGTAAAGTACAAAGTACAATTATTATATGTAATTTATAATAAAATGTGTACACAGAATGTACACTCCGACAGTGACGGCATGGAAAGTGAAATATCTATAAATTTCTATTTGATTTTAATGACTTTCTATGCAGTGACCACACATGCCAAGGTCGTCTCATTTCAATTGGGCCATTAGTTGTCCTTCACACTTTTTTTTTTGTGTATTTCTGTATATATGTATATGCATGTATACATACACATGTGGAAGCTAATAATTGCTTACTGAATTTTGCCTCCAGCTATCCAGATGCCGCACATGACATGACCTTCTCTCTGTTGATTCGCTTCAAAATCATAAAATGGCATTTATAATGTTCATATTTATGAATCTCTATATGTATATATACATATGTACATTTTCCAGGTTACAAAAAAAAAATTTCTCCAGCTGCAGCTCTCACTCCTTTCCAACTTTCATAACCTTGTCCGGTTTAATTTGTCTGTTTACACTCTTGTTAGCAGGGCAAGAAAAAAAATGGCATTATTCATGCATTATGTGAGCATTGGGGCATTCAATTCTAAATTTCGGGTTTAACTCATACTGCAACTAACTATAATTAACACGAAGGTCCTTAACTCGCTCATGAAGTTAGAGTGCTTACAGGCAGACGACGAAAGGTGCAGAATCCAAAAAGGGTTTAAGTTCATTTTTCTCTAAAAACGGATATGTTTTCATCAAATGAATGTTACTCCACTGGAGCTATTATCCTTACTGAGTTTTATCATTTAGGAATTACAGAAATGTCGCAAGCGGAATTATTTTGGATTAAAAAATCGTGGAAAACATTTTTGATGCTTGTACGGGGCAGTGAGGGATTTGTATTTATTTCACACTCTACACGTGACTTCCAGTAAAATTAAATGCGTTAACATTTGTTGACAACGGGCTACACAACGCAAAAGTAAAGTCAAGCAAACGTAATTAAAAGTGTTTATGAAAACATTTTTAGGCGTAGTAACCTCAATAGAAATGGAATAATAACATTTTCCAAACAGAAAAACTGGGTTCAATTGGAACAGAAGACGTGGTCATCGCCATGCACTACAATGGATTTTTCTACAATTTTCTACAATTTCTCTCCATAACAGCACTCCTTATACCAGTATGTTCTCTATAACGTCTGGAAACTCGCAGGACCTTGCACATGGAATACAATAAATAATAATTACGTTCTCTTTCACAGCATTCCTTTTATGACAGAAAAATTTTTGGGTTCCCTTTGATGCTGTTATAGAGAGACTCCGCCGTATCCGAAAATCCTCCTTGCGTGAGAGGGAAAGTGAAAAAAAAATCCTCCTACGTGCCTATCAAATTTTATGGGATATCCATGATTAGAAAAGTTTTACTGGTACATTTCATTTCATTTCCACATCTTACATTTTTCTCCAAAGGTAAAAAGAGTTATCAGTCCTCTTATCTTTGATCCTGGAAGTATACAAATTACAAATTTTCCATGGAGAATTTCGAACATGACAAGTTTTGCACTTGCCACTCTGATTCTGCCCATTACCGCATATATGTATATGATGAATGAAACATTTACACCATACAAACGCAAATACATTTACACAAAATTTACATACACATCCATAGGATGTCCGAAATCATATTTAAAAGCCGGGATTATAACCCTTTCACATCATTCTTTCCCTTCGAGTATTTCGGAAAACATACAAGTCCACAAATTCCTTCAGGAATAATACATAAAATTATAAAATTACTAAAACGTCTAAAATAGTGCCACCATGAAGGGCTTACTCCTCTCATTCCTCTTGACCTTCACCTTTGCAATGGGTGCTAACGCAGGTAAAACCTTTTGCAATATATTCCATTGAAATATACATAATTATCCCAGTGTTTCGGTTTTTCCTCAAGACTGAGTCAAAAGTGTGGTAGAAAATTCTGACATCAAATTTAAATTTTTACATCTGAAAAAATAGTTACTTTGATAAAAAATAATTATTATTTTAACAGCTAAATGCATGTATTACGGCTCACCGTCGGAGACTGGGGAGCAAACGGCAAATGGAGAGCCCTTCAATCCCATGGGATTGACCTGCTCCGCTCTGTCCCATCTCCCATTTAACACGGTCATTGAGGTCACCAATCTCTATACGGGAAATTCCATTACCGTCCGGGTCAATGACCGATTCGGGAATCCTCCGAACGAAGACAGTATTGACCTGACCTACGGAGCATTTGGCATGCTGGCCAATCACGATGATGGAGTCTTCCCCTGCAGTTACACTGTTAAATAGCTTCCACAGAGAGAGAGAGAGAGAAAAAGCATTTGTTGGGCCCCTAATTTATTATATTTTGATTCTCAAGCATTTTGCACATGTAAGCTAACTTGTACATATATTTTGGCAATGTATATACCAAGAATTAATTGGTAATTGCATTGCCAATGATTGATAGAATGACATACTTCTTTTAACTTCTTAAAACTTAACTTAATTTCTTCACTTCTTATTAACTTCTTAATAAGATCCGTATAGCTTATTACTGGCGAATTTTTTTTTGCTTTTGTAGGGAATGATGACTGTGTTGGCTATTTGAAAATTCATGAATGCAAATTGTACTTTAAAGGGAATAGAACTTTTTTAATTGATTCTGAATTCGAGCATGATAAATAGGAATGTATTTAAAAATAAAGCTTGAGAAAAGATTTAAAAGCATGTGGTAACTCTAATTATTTTAAGTTTTTAAGCTTTTAAAGCAGTGGTAACTTTAGTGCCGCCATACATGGTGGGGATTTTATCCTCGGCCGTGATTTCTTTCAGGGCTGGTTGCCAATCTTTGGGGTCTTTCCCGAAGATTTTGAATTTTTCTAAGGTCTTCTGTTGGATGAATGGGCGGAGCAAGGTCATTCCGAAAGAGAAAAACCATGGAACTGCGACAAAAGAAATTAAAAAAAAATTAAATGTATTTTTCATATTATTTCTTGGTATTCATTTCATTTTTGATTGAAACTATAACAAACTTAAGACTTACTATTAATAATATAGCAGGTTCTCAGTCTTTCGGGGTAGTTGGTTTCAAATCGTTCCGAATCTTGTCCGAGAAGTTGTATCACTGTTAAAAAAGCATAGGTAAATGTGTCACTTGAAGTTTAAAAATTTTTAATGGGCAAAATAGGAGTGTTTACCACTAAATGAGGTTTGTTTATAGGAAATATAGTTCATGTCACAAATGGAAATGAATTGGGTGACGGGAAAGCCTGACCGGGTCACTTTGCCCCTCATGGAATTCATGAGTGTCTCATTTAATTTGTCCTTGAATTTCAAAAACTCCTTGGTTTCTCCCCGGTTGAGAACTTCTTTCATATCCCACAGACCAAACTGACAAAGTAGCACTGCGACACACAAATAATAGGTAGTTATTTTTTGTACAGTTAAGCCAATATTTTTGAGATCAAAATCTTGAACTCACCTGGGCTATTATCTTCATCGTAGCCAATAATTTCCCAGGGGAAAGTGTCAACAAAATGTGCTGGGGGTTCATATTTTATGGCATTATCCAAATCGTTTTCTTTCCTCCAAATTAGATGCTATGTAGAATCATTTAAAAAATAGCAATGCTCAATACAAAAATACAAAATTCATTTTAGCCATTTGGTTTAGCCCACATATATTAAATACCTTCCGCAACATGGTCTCTGCTTGGTCCAGTTTGTGTTCCCTGGCTTTTGTTAAAAAAAATACAGCATCAAAGTTTATTTTGATTATTTTATTGCTGCCGAAATTCCGCATGATTAATTGCTCTTCTGCATAGAACAGGAGAATTCGCACATGCGAATTTATTTTACCTCGGATCCAACGAACCAAATCACAATCACGATTCTGTTCCTCCGTGAGTTCCACGTCCGTCAATCTTTTACGAAGCTTAATTGACAAATTAATTATTTAATAATTTAAAACAGATTATATTTTGTTATACAAATGGTATGCCTTGATGTATGTATGTAGCGAAACATTTTAGAAACGTTCTTACTTCAACAATAAGTTCTTGCTCCTTTGCGGTCGGAGCTACCGTCGGAGTTGCCATGATTGGTGTGTGATTGCAGACAATTTTGTTACAAATCCGAATGATAGAATGACGAAAGGAAATATACAAGAAAATTTTGCTATAAATCAGAATGATAATTATAGAATAATGAAAGGAAAAATGTTAGAAAATTTTGTTATAAATCCGAATGATAGAATGACGAAAGGAAATATGCAAGAAAATTTTAATATAAATCAGAATGATAATTATAGAATAATGAAAGGAAAAATGTTAGAAAATTTTGTGATAAATCTGATTGTAGAATAATGAAAGGGAACATGTTAGGAAATTTCGCTCTAAATCAGATTTATATTGAATGATAAAAGAAGAAATGATTTTAAATTTAAATTGATTTATTTAAATTTTAAATAAATTTTGGATATCTACGAAGTGAAACCACAGAAAAGGGAGTTGATGAGAGCCGGATTTACTTATAGAGATTATAAAAGAGGACCAACGTGCTAACCAACGTGCTTCCATCATGTAACTTCCCTGGGAAAGATAACAAAAAACATTGGAGCACTCCTTCCAGTTATTAGTCAAGAGAAAAAAAAACTTGCACATCACCTTTCCTATATATACAACACAAGGTATTGTTATTAAATTTGTTGTACATTTAAAGCCTTTCAAGTAGTTTTTCATCTCCTACATTTTCTGACGTTTTTCACTCTCTATAGGTATAATATGCTTTACTATATGTGAAGCCAGAAGCTTCTCCTCATTCAATGCCACTGTCCACGCAATTAAAAAAAAGCCACCGACAAGAGACAAGAGATGGAAGGGTGAAAAGCTTCATCAAGAATGGCACGCAAATTTCAATTTGAACCCTTTCATCTTCATCATCTGCAATGATGATAAAATGTGAAGATGGCCCAGTTTACAATTTACACCATTGCGGGAGTATACTCATTTTTAGGGGTGGCAACGATCCGATTTGATCCAAAATTTTTATTTCGATGCGGTTCAAAGCCCGAAACGGATCAAAATTCGCAATTCAATCCGATTTATGTCCGATCCACGATGTTAATCCGATCCATTTTATGATGCAAATGATTCGATTCGGTTCGATTCAAGTCATGGATTGAATCGAATCATGATTCAACCAATCCAAAAAATAAATTACTGCGGCATATTTTTTTCACTTTTTGCAAATTTTAAGCATATAATAAATTCTAATAATTTGCCCTTTAAAATAAATGCAAGTGAACTTGATACAACACTTACCGTTGATTTAAATTTACGCTATTTAGCAAGAATTAATTGTTAATTGCAGTACCAATGATTGATAGAATGAAGTACATATATTTATCTTCGTATAAGATCCCTGTAGCTTATTACTGGCGAGTGTTATTGTATTTGTATGTAATGATGACTGTTTTGGCTGGTATACATATTCATGAATATACAGATTGTATTTTTAAGGGAATAGTCGTACGTTGTACATATATGAGTATATGTATACTTTTTTTAATTGATAGTGAATTCGAGCATGATAAATAGGAACGTATTGAAAAATAACGCTTGAGAAGCGATTTAAAAAAAATCTGGTAACTCTACTTATTTTATGTTTTTAAGCTTTTAAAGCAGTGGTAACTTTAGTGCCGCCATACATGGTGGGGATTTTATCCTCGGCCGTGATTTCTTTCAGGGCTGGTTGCCAATCTTTGGGGTCTTTCCCGAAGATTTTGAATTTTTCTAAGGTCTTCTGGGGGATGAATGGGCGGAGCAAGGTCATTCCGAGAGAGAAAAACCATGGAACTGTGACAAGAGAAATTTAAAACATGTTAAATGTATTTTTCCAATTCTTTGTTGATATTCATTTCATTTTTGATCGAAATTTGTATAACAAACATTTAAAGTCTTACTATTAATAATGTAGCAGGCTCTCAGTCTTTCGGGGAAATTGGATTCAAATCGTTCCGAATCTTGTCCGAGAAGTTGTATCACTGGAAAAAAAAACCACAAAGAATTAGCAGCCAACTGCTAGAATTAATTGTTTGGAGGCAAAATAGGAGTATTTACCACTAAATGAGGTTTGGTTATAGGAAATATTGTTCATGTCACAAATGGAAATGAATTGAGTGACGGGAAGGCCTGACCGGGTCACTTTGCCCCTCATGGAATTCATGACTGTCTCATGTAATTTGTCCTTGAATCGCATAAACTCCTTGGCTTCTCCCCGATTGAGAACTTCTTTCATATCCCAATGACCAAACTGACAAATGATCACTGCGACACGCAAATAATAATTAGTGATTCTTTATATATATATATATACATATGTACTAATTAGTTAAATTAATTTCTTTTGGATCAAGATCTTGGACTCACCGGGACTATTATCTTCATCGAAGCCAATAAATTCCCAGGGGAAAGCGTCAGCAAAATGTGGTGGGGGTTCATATTTTAAGGCATTATCCACATCGTTTTCTTTCCTCCAAACTAGATGCTATGTAGAATCATTTAAAAAATAGCAATGCTCAAGACAAAAATACAAAATTCATTTTAGCCATTTGGTTTAGCCCACATATATAAAATACCTTCCGCAACATGGTCTCTGCTTGGTCCAGTTTGTGTTCCCTGGCTTTTGTTAAAAAAATACAGCATCAAAGTTAATTTTGACTATTTTATTATTTCCGAAATTCCGCATATGATTAATTGCTCTTCTGCATAAAAAAATGAGAAATTGGATCTGCACATGAGCTTTTTTTTTTTTTTTTACCTCGGATCCAACGCACCAAGTCACAATCACGATTCTGTTCCTCCGTGAGTTCCACATCCGTCAGTCTTTTACGGAGCTTAATTAATAAATTGATCATTTAATTATCTAATATAAAATAGAGATTTTAACACAAAAATTATTTGTATTTATGCATGAAGCGAAAACTTTTAAAAATGGTCGTACTTCCACAATAAGCTCTTGCTCCTTTGCGGTCGGAGCTGCCGTCGGAGTTGCCATGATTTGCACGTGATTGAAGAAATTTTGCTTAAAATCAGAATGGTAGAACGACGAAAGGAAAAATGCTAGAAAATTTTCAATAAATCAGATTGTACAATAATGAAAGAAAAAATGCTAGAAAATTTGCAATAAATCAGATTGTACAATAATGAAAGAAAAAATGCTAGAAAATTTGCAATAAATCAGACTGTAGAATAATGAAAGAAAAAAATGCTAGAAAATTTGCAATAAATCAGACTGTATAATAATGGTAGAAAAAATGCTAGAAAAGTTTGCTATAAATCAGCTTGGTATAGAATGATAAAAGGGGAAGTGAATGAAAAATTTTGGAGCTTATATCTAGGAAGTGAAACCACAGAAAAGGGACTTGTTGAGAGCGGGATTTACGTATAGAGATTATAGAGATTATAATAATAGAAGAGTAAATCGCAGCCAACGTGCTTCAATGATAACTTACCTGGGAAAGATAATGAAAAACGTTCCTGCTCTCCTTCCAGTTATTAGTCACGAGAGAGAAAAAACTTGCACATCACCTTTTTCTATATACAACACAAGGTATTATTAAATTTGTTGTACACGTAAAGCCTTTCAAGCCTTTCAAACCGTTCGAGTTGTTTTTCATCTCCTTCATTTTCTAGTACTTTTCACGCTCTATAGGTATAATACGCTTTATTGTTAAGCTATACGTAAGAAACTCCTTCTCTTTCAATGCCACTGTCCGCACGAATAAAAAAAAGCCATTGACAAGAGACATGAGATGGAAGGGTGAAAAGGTTCATGAAGAATGGCACGCAAACTTCAATTTAAAACCCTTTTATCTCCATCATCTACAATGATGATAAAATGTGAAGATGAACCAGTTTACAATTTACACAAGTGTGGTAACATACTCATTTTTATGTATGTATCTTCCATGAAATCTGAGGCAAGGAATCCATTGCCGTTCGCCGTCAATTTTTATTCCAAGGTGTGCCTTTTCTAATCCACCTGGAATTTCTATGAATTCAAGACAAACAATTATTATGTTAATTTACTTCCTTCGGGGACATCTCAGCGTCTGAAGTACAAAATGAACGCTGTTATGATATGATGGTTTATGGCTTAGTTAATCCGTACATACTTTTGAGAACATGTAAATAATTATACAATCAGATGGTCGATAAAATGTGTACTGACTTGAAAATTGTGTACTGACTTGAACAACGTCAAGTACAATTTCAGGTACGACATGAAAATACAGTAACCAATAAGGAATTATCCCTATGCTATACTATTTAACTATAGGAATTCGTCAAAGAAAAAATCGCGTGACCAGCCGTAAATCCATTTACAAATTAAAACCTGGGAATTAATGTTTTGATATGTTCGTAATTAGCATTCCTGCTCTACCAGGTGGAAAAAATTTGGTGTAGGTGGAAATTGGAAATGCATCTTATTGTAGAGTACAGACATGTCCTACAGGAATGATTCATCCAAGCAAGGGATTTGCATCTTATGAATTTAATAATTTTTCAGGAAACTTGAATGACAGCTGCCAGGACGTCTCCTTCGCTTGGACTCCCATTTGGATCATAAATACTTAATAAGTACCACCAGGATGGAAAATGAAAAACGGAGGGATGTACCTAAGGGAGGAATGCCTCCACGGAGAATCTTGACCTTTCTTATAACATGCAAGGAGCAGCGACCCGATTTTTCGTGGTAGGTAAATAACTCGGCTGGCAAAAGGTATAAAATGATCGACGGCATTCTCCACAACAGCCACTTTTAACTTCCCGTATTTACTGAACACTGTTCTTGGCTTCTAAAAATCCTGTCGGTTTAGCAGGTGTCACAACCGGAGCTGTAGCCAAAGGAGATTTAAACACATTTGAAATGAATTTTTCAAGTTTTACTCTTTTCCTCGTTGCACTGGTCTCTTTGGAGCCCCATTTTCAACTAATTAGTGCAGGTAAACGAAATACAAATTAAATTCAAATTCTTTCTAAATTATTATCAGGCCTGCTACGGGCCATTGGGGTGAATTGAAAAAGCAACAGTGATTGCAATATTGCAAATTTGCCATCGATATACAAATTCGTAATAACTGCTAAAATATTTTAATTTTATAGCAAAGTGTGTATACTACGGCTCACCCGGGGAATCTGGAAGTCAAACAGCGAACGGAGAATACTTTAACCCGATGGGTATGACAGCTTCCACACTCCCGCACTTGCCTTTTGGCACTGTCCTACAAGTCATAAACATGCAGACTGGGCGATCTATCAATGTCCGAGTCAACGATAGGTTCGGGTCAAGACCAAGGGAAGATACGATTGACTTGACGTACGGAGCCTTCGGACTTTTGGCAAATCATAATCAGGGCGTATTTCCGTGTGCATACAATGTTCTGTGATTTTTATACGTTGTGTACTTCGATAATATTTATTTGAATAAACTACACACATTTCGAATGAATGTATTATTTCTACACATAAACACATTGTAAATGTCAATAAGTGTAGATGTTATTGAATGTATGTACTTTTGCTATTACAATTTTACATCACCATGAAAGCACGATACACATGATTACCAGAATTTAAATAAACACTGTTGGAGCCACACATGTTTTTGTACTACAAAAAAGTAAAAGTAAAACGCTTGCAGGTGAAATGTATTAGTCCTTTTTGACGTTAAGAAACGAGCCCGATTTAGAAAAGTATTTAGCATTTGCTTCATTAACTTTCTTCTCCGCCGCGCTGGGATTGACGATTTCCAATCCCTATAGAGAAAACGTAAAAAAAATGCAATGCCCATTTATCACGTTCATACAAAATGCATATATGTATGCGAAATGTAAGTTACTATAAAATCAAATTGAATTTAGAAAAGTACCTGAAGCGGAGTAAAAGCAACACTAGATGCTGTTCCAGAGATCTGTTTCTTGATGGTGGTGGACCCGCCATACACCTGCTGTTTCTGCAAGTTACGTTGTAACGTTTTCGAGATACGAACCTTCGTTTTCTCGTCAACCGGAGCCATACGAACTTTGCCGGACCCACCTTTGCCCATTTGACCACGATTGTAACCCAAATCTTCTTGGTAAGCATCCTCGCCAATCTAGACACAAATTTTGCAACCCGATTTTAAAACTCATGCTGATCACAATTTGTGGTTGTAATAAGAAAACAGACATTCCTATCCCAATGTTACTGAAGTCACTTACGTCACCAAATGTAATGCGATTAGCTTGCTTCCGCATTTCAGTCACTGCAAATCGTTCCTTCATTTTCCTGACACGTTTTCCTCCCCTTCTTTTCTTGGGGGGATCCACGGGTTTGGGCAGTGCTTTAATTGCCTTTACGGGAGGTGGCTCTTGTAATTTGTCGAGTTTTTTCTCGATTTCTTCTCTGAACATTTTACCGATGGCTCCATCTCGGCTCTCATGGCTGGCATCCACTCTGCCGGCCAATGTACATTTGTTTGCCACCAAACGGGCAGCCTTACGTCTTAAGTCCTGGAAATGAAATTGCGAGTTGAGAAATAAATGATAGTGATTGACAAAACCTTAGTTTAGCATTTGAACCGAGCATCTGAAAAGTTGAACATTAATTTATATGCTTACATACCGGAGCCTGATCCTGCACCAAACTAGTGTAGTACACATATCCTGTGTGTGGAAGAGACGCAGTTTGAGAAAATCCACCAAGAATTTTCTTTTGTGCTCCCAAAACCAAAATATTACAGGAAGGCATTTTGGATAATTTCGTTAGACCTCCAGCAATACCTGCAAATATAAGTGTAACAAAATAGTGAACAAATCATTCAACACCTATAACTACAATGGGAAGTCATGTCATAATTATTCCAAGAACCATCTACCCATTAATTTCGCCGCAGATTCAGCTCCAACGATAGCAGATAAATTAGGAGCAATGAAAGCCATCCGGGATTCAACATATTCATAAATCCTAAACTTAAATTCATTCAGCTCCATCGCCATGTCGCAAGCTTCGTATATTAAATTCAGTTCGTCTTCCGACAGCACTTGTCTAAAACAATTAAAAAACACAAACATTTCAGTTTCACCAAGCAGGACAAAATCAAATAGGCATCCTCAAACTATACCAAAATAGAATTATCCACATACCCTTGTGTTGTTGAAGCAGTGACAGATACGACCATAATGGTGGCCTGCGTCAAAAAATTTGAGAGAACCTGATTATTCTTGGCCTTATCCAAGTTATTTCCGAGCTCTTTGACCGTCTTCACATACTCCAAGGGACTGACAACCAACGACTCCAGCTCCGGAAATCTTTTATTGTACTTATCCCGTGTGAACTTATGAATGGTATTGATTTCATTGTCCACATCCACCGCCAAGGAATTAGCATTCACAATGAGCTGGTATTCCGGGTCAGCTTCCACAGGCCCCACGGCATCATTCATTGACCGTTGCTTACTGCTATGAACATCCAGGGCCGCCACCACTTGCGTGAATCTTTCAGAATGCCGCAACTTGCACACTTCTCGTACCGACAACAATTTTGGATCTATATGCACATATGAACAAATAATAATGAATTTTCCAGTGAATCATGAAATAGAAACAAATCCTATAGGAAGTGTTAAACACAATGATGGATTGACAATGCGACAGCTATTCTAAGACATTAAAATTAAATAAAGTTTCAATCAGTTTCAAAATTGACAAAATACCTTTCACTGTAGCTCCGTCAATGTCCATTGATTCCGGGGCATCATTTGCAGCGACGGTAGCCGCCTCAAAATAATCCCCATCGTCTCCTTCCTCCAAATCAGCTAGTAACTCTTCCGCCAACGACATTTTCAATTATTATTTATGATATTGATTGAGTAAAATATAAAAACTATAAGTTTAAATAATATGAGTATAAACTATATGAGAATAAATAAAACGACTGGTTTTATAAACAGATATTTTCTCCAGCAAAAGATTCTCCAGTAATAAAATCTCCAGGGTTCAGCTCTTCCAGGGTGAACGGCGACGGCGAGGATGAGAGAAAACAAACGCAAAAGCTCGAAAAACGACTCCTCCGGAAATTTTTAACTGCCGCGCAAAGGAAATATTGGCTGACTGGCGTATTCAAGGATGTCTGCAAAAGCAATTTGGATAAGAAATTCCATAAACGTCTTCCACATTAATCCGCAGTTCCGCTGTTCCGCATCATGAATCATTGACCGTCAAAGGTCACTATAGGTCATTGGTTGGTAATTTTCAAGTGCTTCAAGTGCTTTCAAATGGCTTTTCGTAATGATTTCCACTTGTTTTTTTCCACTAAAAAAAAGGCATTCGTATTGCACCTGGGTTGCAAATTTCATCCAACTATGGTAGCTGTTTATTTATTATTTAAGTTGTTATCTATTTCAAAAATCGATTTCAAAAATGAGCTGATAGTATGTTGTATGTTGATCTGGTCCTAATCTAAAAAATAAAAGATGTTGAGAAAAATATGTTTTTTTCTTGGGAGTGTACATACACTTATGATTATAAAAAAAATGAATATTATGTATAATTATTATAATAGTGTAGAATGACTAAAATCACAAAATTTTTAGAACGTGCCTTAAAGCTGAGAAGACCAGCATGAAATTTCGATTCAGACGTCAAACGTAATTGTTGAGATGTCCTTCTTCCACACTTGAGCCTTGGATCCGCTTCCA
>JAQGBT010001716.1:0-29387 GCA_034698585.1 Disparrhopalites patrizii | reverse complement strand
GTCCATGAATATGTATGTCCATGGGAAGAATTAAAAAAAAAGGAGCCTTGTTACACGCGCATTTCCCGTCAAGGACTTCCTAAAAAGTCCCAGTGAGGATGCGTCCGTCTTTTATTATTATATTGGGTTTAAAAAAAGAAAAAAAGAATCCCTCCTTTTAAAGAAGACACGGATGTACCTTCCGTAAAGACTCCATAAATATCTACAGAGAGTGATTGGTTGTAAAATTAAATAGGAGACCAAGGAGAAGAAGAGAGAAAAAAGGAACAAGCGAAGCTCTTTTTTTTTAAGTGTCAACAATGATTTATGACCGTGCATTGCACACGCTTTCAACAAAACCCACACCATTCAAAGAGACAATGGAAACAAAGGAGAGCTGTATATTTTTCTTAAAATAATCAGCGAGAATTTGAGTAAATGCCCACCGTTGGAGAAGGGATTTTTTTTTTGGGAGGAAGGAGGAAAACATGCTAAATACGACTACTCTTCTGGACCCAATCAAGATACGTGAGAAAGGGGCTTTGGAGAGAGAGAGTGAGAGTGAGAGAGAGAGTGAGAGAGAGAGTGAGAGAGAGAGTGAGAGAGAGAGTGAGAGAGAGAGAGAGAGGGACATGGAGAGAGACAGAGCCTTGTGAGGACGTTGTGAAGAAAAAGAAGGAATTAGACACTGAATTTCTTGTTCCACCCTTTTCCTTTCTGTCTCTCTCTCTATCTCTCTCTCTCTCTTTCAGTCTCGCTCTTGCCGTGTTTTAGAAGGGAGAGAGAGTCAGATAAGCTTGTAGGCAGCTACATATTTAGCTTTTTCCATGGGAAAGACACAGGAGGAACATGGACCCCTGCCATGCCTAATTGGACTTGAAATAAAAGACAGTAATGTGGCTTTGATCGCATCTGTGTCTCATCATCTCGGGATTTGTGCCTGTGACAACAACACCGTATTTATTCATCCTTCTCTACTCCCTTTTTTTCTCCCGCTGTCTCTCTTCCTCTCTCTCTCTCTCTTTCTCTCTTCTTTGTCTCTCTTCCTCTCTCTCTTTTGCTCTCTTCTTTGCCTCTCTTCCTCTCTCTCTCTTGCTCTCTTCTTTGTCTCTCTTCCTCTCTCTCTTGCTCTCTTCTTTGTCTCTCTTCTTCTCTCTCTCGCTCTCTCTTTGTCTCTCTCTCACACTCTCCCCGAGATCGTCTCTCTCCCAGAACAGCAACCGGGATCTGCATCCACATTTCACCCCGTCTGTGTCTAACAGTTCGAAAATGCACTATGAGATCGACTAATCACCGCCATATCCCGACCAAGAAGCTAGGGCTGCATGTATTTTTGAACCTTTTTTTTAAAAAAAAAATCACTACCGTTCTTTATTTTAAATTTGAGCATTCTCCCAACAATCTTTAACGTTTTTCTCAAAATGACTATTATTTCTAATCTATAATCTCTTTGTTCAAATCTGTAGCAATCCGGAGCCTGAGCGTTATTTTAATGCAAAAGTAATCAGAGGAAAATTGGCGTGAAAACTGTAATTTCTCCCCATAAAAGATTTTCCAAAGGGGGTCAATTTTTCCCTCCGAATAATGATTATGAAATTTAATCCCATGGAAATGGGGGGAAAAGGGGGCTGGGGGAGAGAGAGGAATTTCGACCAGAATATGATATTGCTATTATTATCATTATTCACACAATCCCAAGAAGACGAATGGTTCAAGTTTTGTGGCAAAAGATATAGTAGTTTATGGGGGCTAGTAATTAAAAGTGTGGAAGAGAAGGAAAGAGGGAAGGAGAGGAGGGAGAAATCCAGAGAAAAAAGGGAGAAGTATTATGGACGTGTAGATACTATCTTAATGTTTGCAAGGACCAGAGAGTGAGTGAGAGAGAGAGAGAGAGTGAGAGGGATGGTTGTTACTTTATGTAGGCACCAAAAAAAAGTTTAATCAAAAAGAAATTTGAGCAAAGTTTATGTGTGTAGGAAACTTTTTTGTTCCTTCCAAGTACTGGCAAAGTACTATGGAAAAAAAAAAGAAAAAGGAGAAGAAGAAAGGAGAGTTTAGAAACACACTCATAAATCTTGCCTGACAATTAACTTGAGCCACTGGGTGAAGAATAAATCATCCCACATTAAATTTGCATTCTTATCATCTCTATATTGTTGGGTAGAAGCACGTATGTACAAAATACTTGCATCATCTTCCAATTTATATATGGACGTGCATATCCAAAGGAGAGAGAGAGAATGTTCAAGGCTAAACGCACAAGAAACACTGTTTGTGTGTGCGAGTCTGTGCGTTGTGATAGAGAGAAAAAAAAACTTCTCATTGTTATTAACCCCATACATTCTCCTACACAATGTCTGCTCTTCTGTAATTACACAACATTCGGGAATAATTCTCTTTCACCCACTCTCCCTTATTCTTTCTCTCTCTCACACTCTCCCTCTCACTCCTTCTCTATCCAGGATTCGTCCATTAGAGGAAACATTAGAAAAAAGGGGAATTAACAACGTATTTTATTTCCCAATAATAATTACACACGCATTTACAGTGCCATTCCCCGACTAATAACTGCATTTAGTCTAAATACATGGTCATTAAGGATAAATTCCACCCTCCCGCTTCTTCTTTATTTTTTTTAAATTTCCACCCCAACGTTTCCTCCAATTTTTTAATTATTAATTTCAGAGGAAATAATAATTCCAGAGGAAAACTACAAAAAATTCCCACCATTCCCATTCCTTTACCTCGTTGATGGTGAGAGACAACAAATACTGTATTACAAGTGAAGCTTTTTGTAATTGTAATGGTAGCTTTTCTACGTCGTCCAGGATTTTTGAAAAATATAAAACGGGCTATTTCAAAATTTAAATTCCGTTTTGAATTATTATAATGTTCCCTTTTCTAGAACGTTATGAGTCCCATTTTTTGTACAGTGGTAGGTGGGCAAAAGGATGGTCCCATTGCGGAGGTGGAATTAATTGTGTTGCAAAAGGGAAGAGCATAATTGTATTTAAAGAAGACATAAAATTTATAGAGTAATAATAATGATGGTAATGGTAGTAATGAAATGGAGAGGCTATTCACAGTTGCTCACTCACACCCAACAATGTTTACTCTGTAATGCTTTGTAAAGGGATGTGAGGAGGAGGGGTGGAATTTTATATGCACATGGCCGGGGTGGTGGAGTGGAATCCTTTTAAACGGCTATACATGCATGATCATCATCATCATTATTTCCCTATTATTGCCTGCACACCTTCTCTCCCCAAAATGTGCCTCCATAGGAACGTGTATGGAAGAATAAAGGAAGGACCAACAACAACAAGTCTTACGTTCTCCTCCCGTCCATACACATTTCTCTCTCTCTCTCTCTCTCCCTCGCTCTCTCTCTCTCTGATACTCTCTCTCTCTGTTTCTCTCTCTCGCTCTCTCTACCATGTTTGGTGGCTGTTCGCAGTAGTTCCATGACGGAGGAGTTGACTCTCTCTCTGAAGTAACGTATAGAAATGTGTGGAGCCTTTTGGTTCGATCCTCTGAATACGTGTGTGTGAGTGTGTGCATGAGGCTGTCACGGTAAGGTCCCAAGTCGCCTGAATTTATGGTCTTAGTTTCGACGCCATGATTTAATGCTCCCTTTTACACTGTACATTCCTTATGTACCTTCCATGGCTCCTCTCCCTATGTGTATGTGCCTATGTGAGAAGAAGACCGCTAGCCAAAAACCGTGCATTGACTGCCTTCTATATTTTTTTCCCTTCTTTCTGGGGGGAGGGAGGGGGTGAGAGGTTGGCAGATACATATATATGTATGTATATGCAACTTTTCATGCAACTTGTGTAATTTTTTGGGTAGTGGGGGTGGTGGAAGAATTGAGGGAGGGGGAGAAGAAGAGTGTGTAAGAGTATTACAAGTATTTTTGGGTGTATCAGGAAGGAAGAAGAAGAAGAGGAAGATGGAAGGAGCTGGAATATCAGTTGGTGGAGGGGGTAGGAGGACAAAAAAAAGTTTTTTTTCCTTCCCCATAGGGAAGATTCACTCCTCCATCCTCTTATCAAGTGGTGGTGGTGGAAAATTGTCCCATTTTTATATGGTTGGAGACACGGACGGCACTCTCTCTCTCTCTCTCTCTCTCACCCCTCTGCCATGTATGTGCGAGGTAGTGTGGTGTATGATGGATGTGATAAGCTACTTCGAGGGAGGGAGTGAGCCAGGGAGGGAGAGGGTGAGAGAGAGAGAGAGAGAGAAAGGACAAGGAAAATGAAGAATCCGATAGGGAGAGAGAGAGAGAGTGCGAAAGGGAAAGAGATGGAGGAAATTTTTAGCAGGAATTGCTCCGTGCGCCTTCACCCTTCGCTCTTATTTTTCCACCCCTTCCATCAGATAGCAAGGAAGGCTTCTGATGTCATATTAAATGTGTATGTAGTACGAATGTTTCTTTTTTCTTTTGTGCATTGTGCAACCCCCGAGCACACAAGAATTCCCTTCCTGCTTTTTTTACTATGGTATAGAAACGAAAAAAACAAGAGTCAAGTCACTTACACACTCAATACTTCTCGAGTACATTTTTGGTGTCTCAATCATAGATCACGCCTTTGAGCCAACACACACTTACTCTCTCTCTCTCTCTCGCACTCTCACCCTCTCCTTCTGGTGAGTCCGCACTGCTTTTGATGGACCCTCGTAATTGGATATGAAAACCGCAAAATAGCCTATTACGCTCTTCCCCGCTTTTTGCCCTCTCACACTTCCTCTATTTCAAGTCCTTTTATACACTTTTACACATCCAATCCCATTGCTATTTTCTCTCTCTCTCTCTCTCTCTATTTCTCTCTCTATTTCTGTCTTCTTCTCTCGTTCGATCTTTCCCCTAAAAGGGCGTGCATGAGTGTTTATAGAGAAGACACATGTCATGTTCCGCATAGTCCGAGTAATTTTCAGATTGTCCAGTTCCATCGAAGCGGATCGTAAATTTTGACATACATAAGAATGAAAGGCTCACTCATAATCATGGACCATACCATGTACTATAATTCCAGGGTGCATATCAGGAATAAAAACGGATGTCTGCATGGGGTGAAAAATGTGTAGGAAAACAGGGTACTTTGCACATTGTAGGAAGGAATTGTCCCAAAAGGGGTAGGCACAAGTGTGTGGAGTAACATTTGTTGTGATTGAAAAAGGAGGGAGGGAGGGTGAAAAATGTATTCATAAAATTTTTGGGTATAAAATCAATATAGAAATTTGAATACATTTCACTATTGGTTCTCTTTATCTCTCTCTCTCTCTCTTTCGCTGTGCACCATGTCTATAATTATAATGGGAAGGGATGATTGAAATGTATGAATTGGTCTAAAGCTCCTTTTGGAGGCTTTGGTGGACAGTAAAAGGTCGGTGGTAGACGGACTACCAGGACAATCTTGTTAGTACACACTGTCAATGGGAATGAACGACCACTTTTCAAATGTCAATTATCTCGACCATGTGTGTTTGTATGTAAATGTTCCTTGGGGCTTGCATGACAAGGAGCGGAAAATGAGTGTGTGGATTTTTTTGGAATCAGGCAGCTGTTGTCATTTTAACGGCAGCGTGTGCTAAGCTATGCAAAATGCTTTATGAATGAAAATTAAATCTTTACCAGGAAGCATCCTAATAAGTTCTACACAACTGCTACAATTATTTTTCCCCCTTCCCCTTCCCCCTTTTAAAAACGTGTTCACAAGCCCATGACTCTCTCATGAGTATTGTTCAAAATGGAGGCGAAAAATATATAACTTACCAGGAATTTTTTGAAGGATCAAATTCTCTAGTTCTTATTTTTAGGATGGTAAATTTTCGGGGGATCATAATTCTTCTGACTGTGAATTAACTGGTTGGAAGGGGGAGAAAGAAGGATTTAAAAGAAGAGAATTAAGCAATGATGGGAGCAATAAATGAAATTGCCTTCTCCTACTAGTCTTCCGCCTCGCTCTTGTAATTATGGCCCGGACAAATTTATGGGAGTCGAAATAACACCTGGATTTTTGTCAATTCCCCGCCATATTAAAGGCTTTAAAATTGGAAGCCATTCTACCAGTATAGTTCCCCCTTCTGACAGACACAGAGAGAGAGAGACACGTCCGTCCAATCGGAGATGAGGAGCAATCAGAGGGGATTATCTGGAGGGGGAAGAAGAAAGAGTTGTTCCGCGCCCGGGGAATTGGATGTATTTAGGAGAAAGAAAAGAAAGAGACAAGACCAGAAGATGTTTACGAGAGTCGCCAGCATAAGCAGGGGCGAAAGGAAGAGGAGTAATTGGAAATAATTGAATCTAGGAACAAAAGGGTCTCAGCTGAGTGGAGGGAATTTGTTGAGAAATTTTCTACGATTTGAAACTTTTACCAAAGAACATTTTGACTAATATATTTTAGTGGCATGGAGTTAATACCTACGCAGTTACCCGGACCAGTGGTGAGGAGGAATAACGAGGATTTTAATGGAACCTCTTAGCACGCCAGCAAATCTCTTCCTCTCTATCTCTTTGTCTCTCTCTCTCCATTTCTCCCTCATTGTCTCGCTCTCACCCTTTCTCCCTCATTGTCTCGCTCTCTCCCTTTCTCTCTCATTGTCTCTCTTTTTCTTTGTAGATTTCACTCTTTTTCTTACGCCCACCCTCCCTCCCATGCATAGGGAAGGAGGCGGTCACCCCGGTAAATCCGTCTCATCTGGCAAAGGAATTAATCGCATTCTCCAAATTCAGCTTCCCTAAGCTTTTTCTTCCAATGCCCAGAAGGAGCTTGTAAGAAGACAAAGGGAGTGTGTGTGTGAGCGTTCAAGGGAACACTCCTGAGATTCATGACCAGTCATTGGCAACGTGTGTGAGAGAGAGAGCGAAAGAGAGAGAGAAGAAATTGTACGAAAGCGCTGTATAGTGAGAGACGGAAAAAGAAAAAAGGAAGTGACTGAGTGTGGGAGAGAGAGAGAGATTTAAAGAGAGGAAAAAGACAAAAGAGACAAGAGTGTTTTGGGACTACTTCTTTTTTGTCAAGTGAGTCAGTAATGAGAGTGAAGACGGTGAGAGAGGGGAATTTCATGATCACCATCATGCCGGGGAAGTTGAACGGAACTGGAGGACGTTTTTCCCTCTCCCCTTCCTTTCTCAAGGCAAAGAGGGAAGATTGAGAGAGAGACACGAATTTAGCCAGAGGCTCCTCCGAGCTAAAAAATTTTTGCTGTGCGGACAGGATTTTTAGGGAAAGAGTGTAAGAGTGGAGAGAAAGAGAAGTAGAAGGGTCTATTGCATAATAGCTGGCTCTCTGTCTCTATCCATGTGCTCTCTCTCTCTCTCTCTCGCTCTCTCCACACTTTTTATAATCCAACTGGGATTCCTTCCAATATAATTTCCTATCAGGATAATGGGAATGAGAAATTACTTTTTTTTGTCAGCCCCTCCATCTCGTCTTCCTTGTTGACCTGTCTCTCTCTCTCCCTCTCTCTCTCACTCCAGCTCTCCCTCGGATACTTTTAAGCACTCTCACCCACGGCTCCCATAGTCCTTCCAGCCTCTCAGGGCACACATGACATCTCAACCACGCATTTGACAATTCATCTCTCCCTCTCGCCATCCCTCTCCTATAAAAAAATAAAACTGGCCACACAAAATGATTCTCTTTATTTTCTCTTTCTCTCTATTTCATATCGTTCTACATTGAGCGTATTTACTCCGGGGCCAAAAAAATGCCCATATTTGTGTAAGTGGCGCATGTCACCCTATCATTTTTTATGACAATTCTCCTATCTCCATCTCCTTATTTCCCCCAACCAAATCTTGTTTGTCAAAGTATGTAGGGAATATGAGGGGGTTGAATTTGAAAATTGGAGATAAAAAAAAATATTCACTTGCTCGTCCCTCTTTTTTTCTGCTGATGATAAGAGAATTTTCCCCTCACTCTGTCTCTGTCTCTTTCTCTCTCTGACTCGCTCGTTTTATGCCATAACTGTATGAGAAGGAGGGAAAGCACAATGGTGTGCTTACATGTTTTTTTTCGCAGTGTGTGTACGTATATTATCCAATCACCTCCTTTTATTGTCTCTCTGCCTGACACGTAATTTGCGGCCTTCTTTATTGTTCCCTATCAAATTGACCACTCATGTATTTATTGGTGCTTTGGTGCGTCCCAAGCAGCTTCAAAGGAATGGAGGGAGTCATTAATCATTTTCTTAATTTATATTATCGAGGAAAAAGCCCCTGCTTTTTTTATATTTTCCCTCCTTTTTCTCTTTACCCCCACACTCTATTGCCAACGCGTGGCCCTTTAATACTTCCCCAGTAATTACAATGTGCACTAGTAGCCCATGCAAGGTCAGATACATTCCTTATAGCAAGCCTGGAATAGCTGGAGTTTGGTGGTAAAAAAATGGTAACTCTCATAGTAAAAAACACATGAGAGGGTCTAGAACCATTTTAGGGTGGTCTCATTTTTTTTCAACGGATGAAAAACGAATATATTGCTTCCAGGGATTGGTCGGGGTCTTTTCGGGGTGACAAATGCGGGAACAGTTTTTTTTGGTCGGAGTGCTGCAATAGTTTTCTTTTTCTGGCGGGGGGTGTAGCATAAAATTCTGGTCATATCCAGGGAATCAAAGGATAAAGGTATGTGTAAAAAATGACGTGATTTCTCTTCTTCTGCCTCCTCAGTTTTATCCAATGGTGAAATGATCGTTTTTTTAAAGAATGACTAGGATAGACTAGAGGACAAGGGGGTTTGTGTGCACACAGTTGGAAAAGTTTCTCTCTCTCTCCAACTTCCTCATTCTCTCTCTGTCTCTCTCTCTCTTTCTGAAGAAGAAAGACCCCAGACAGAGAAGAGGAAGATGTTTCTTCACATTGTCATGCTAAAATTTCCTCGTGCCATACAACGGCGTGTACGAAGATTTTAGCATTTTCGAACGAAGAGAGAGAGACAGGGAGAGAAAAAGAGACTCCATCCTTTTAGAATATAGTCTGTGAATTCCAAATGTGACCTCTGAGACTTCCGCCATATAGCTATATACAATGTCATTTCTCAGTTACTACAATGAGCAAACGCACTTCTCATCTCTTTGATTCACGGACCATCTCCTCTCTCTCTCTCTCTCTCACTCTCTCTTTCTCTCTCCCTCCCTCTCTCTTTCTGTCTCTCTCTCCCTCTCCCTCTCTGTCTCTCTCTTGGTTCCTGATGCATCCCCGTAGTTATAGTATAGAGTGTAAGGATCAATTCTCATCCTTCGTCTCTCTCTCTTTCTCTCTCTCTCTGTATCTTTCTCACTCACTTGCACACCAAGTGTGAGGCTCGACGACCAAGTGAGTAGTAACTCTTTTCTCGTAACTTGAACTCCCATAACGGTTGATATAAGAACGTGTCTGTATGATGATGAGGTGTACATTAATTTCCTTCCCACCACGGCTAGAGTGGAATAATCATCTCTACAACTCACTTTGGTTCCTGTCAGCTTACTCTTTCTTCTTCGGATTTCTCTCTTTCAGCCTCTCCTTCCCTCTTTTGATAGTCCTTCTCCTCCTTCGTCTCTTTCTTATTCCCTTCAACCAGCAGACTTGTTCAACTTTCTCATACTGCTGGCAACGTAGAAAAAAAATCATTTCACGTCATCTCAAACAAAAAAGTTCTTAATCCACTCTTCCAGGTTGTACATGTGAATGAAGATGGTTGGAGAAATATAAATCCGGGGGAAAAGTGAACAGTAGAAAAGTATTATTAAAAAAAATGATGCTGACAGCCATGGACACGCTTTTGGTGGTCCACATTGTTCGCATCTGCGACGTGAATTAAAAGTCGGCTGTGGACAGGGAGGTTGGAGGGTGATGGATGAGGACGCTTTTGTAGGATCTTCAGCATTTCACTTGCCCCTGCACTAGTTTGACCTGTTATCCGTAGACTTTGTAGAGGAAAATATAATAAAAGTATTAAGGATAATGTAAATTCTTTTAGTATGGTCAGAGGAATCAATAGAGAAAATCTATGAATTCAGGCATCTTGCTTTTTCTTTACGGTAGTAGGCAGAATTTTGTTAGGGAAGAGTATTACCCGGGTTAATTTTAAGTACTTAATGCTCTACATAGTGACTTTTGCAAGAGCCTGGCGTATCTAGATTTGTTTGGAGCAATTTATGAGGGAAGAATTCGAATTTATAGTAATGGTAAAATACTAGGAAAACAAAGGGAATAGCAAAAAGAAAATGGACTATTCTTTGACGAATTTCCTCCGCCTTTTCTGCGTCTCTATGGCTGAAATTTAGCCATACTATTTTTTCTAGTCGGAATCACTACAAGGCTACAAACACCGGACACAAAACGATATGTTTTTGTTTGTACTTAAAGTTACCATTTCCGATTTAATTTATCTCTCCACGTTTAGAAGGATCTCTCTCTCTGTCCTGTTCTGCAGCAGAATTCTTAAACAAATTTCTACAACAAAAACATTACGAAATTCGAGAAAGGTTATGTATTATTTTATTGCGAATATTGAGAGAAAATTGTGCGTCGCCTATTAGAGAGAATGGCGGTAGCCAAGGTGCTCTTTCCCATTTATCCCTTTCATTGGAACAATCCCGCTTTTGAACTACCCTGTCAATAGGGAGCCATAAGGAGCAAGTAATAATGTATGATTGAAAACAAAAAAAAAGGATCTAAATTTTTTTGTTTGTTGTTTTTCCCTGCTACTACTACCCCTACTGGCCATTCAGACACCTATAAATGAAAAAAAAGGATTAAGACTTTTTTTGGCAACTTTTTTTCCCAGTGCATGAGAAAGTAATGTTGGCGGTAATAGCCTGGTAGAAGAAAAATGTAATTTATATATTTTGCGTCTATCTTGTAAGGCCAGGGAGAGAGAGAGAGGTTTGCTACCAGAAGAGAGAGAGAGAAAGGAGATAACGTGTGTAGTCCACCCCACACAAAGGAGTAATGGGGAGTAATGGTAGATGAAGAGATAGACTTTCACATAAAATCCGTCTAATTGAGTTGTTGTGGCTGTAGGACATGAAAAATGTGGTTGGCAATGCCCAAGTAACATGCACACAACTGCCGAATGAGAGAGTGTGAGTGAGAGAGAGAATGAGAGAGAGAGAGAGAGAAAAGAGCTGACGTTTATAGTATTTTTTCCCTTAAAATAAAAAAAAGGGCGGCACAGTGCTACTCCAAAACTCCTACCACTTGTAATAGTACGAGAAGTAGTTCCTTTCACTTTATGATATAGTCTCTTTTGGGCTCCGTAAGCCTTTCAAAACATGGACTAATTTTTACCAACAAAAATGTAAACATTTCCTCCTCCCCAAAAAAGGGTGACAATCAGAAAGGATTTTCTTGAGCAACAAAAAAAAATCAGAACGGGGGAAAAAATGTAATTGACAATTTTAAGTCTCCAACAGCTTTTAGCAATGGAATTTTTGCTGGGGCGACACAAGTCAAAACATAAACCTCAACGGAGGATTTAATGGAATGTGGGAGCATCGGATATCAAAACATTGGAGAACCTTGTGATTTTTGGCTCAATCTCTTTTTTTTCGGCATTTAAAATCCAATACACACCGTGGGTTTTTTAACTTTTAGTACCAGTAAGAGATTAAAACATAGGAGAAATAGACCCGTTTTTTAAAGGGGAAAAGCCATTGGTTTCTCCCATACAATTTAGGGTTCCTGTCTTTATTAGGCAATAATTCCTCTGGATGTGTTGATTACATGTATATGAATTTAGATAAAGAATTTTTGTAGACGTGTAAAGGATTACTATATTTTCTTCTCCACCACCCCATATCTCTCTCGGTGTCGCTTTGTCTACTATTATTACAACTTTGTTATTGCACCCCCTCCTCCTCCATCACCACAAATAAAAAAAACAGGAGTGGGGAAAGGGTTGGGTGGGGAGGGGATAAAAAAAAAGGGACAGAGCTATATTTGTAATCACATGGGAGGAAAAGCGTGTTTGTATATATTTTTGGGAGGGGGAGGGGGAGAGGAGGAGGGGGTACAAACCACTCATAATTTACCTCTTTTATTTATGTTCAGGAAAGCTTTTCCCCCGTCGCTAACAAATTTAAGGGAGAGGGAAACGACTACATATGTATCAGCAAGAAATAAATTTTTTTCCCCGAGTTCATATAATACTACACGCGAGCGCATGGTGGGTGGAAAAAAAATACCCGGCGAAAAACAAAGATATTATGTACGTTACGTACTTATACACTCCTTTCCTGATTAATTTTTAGGGTGTTACCTCCGAAATGAAAGGCATGAATCCAGTTGGTGGTGGATTATTTCTCCTTCTTTGTCTCTCTCTCTCTTCCTCGCCTTTCTCTCTCTCCCATTTTTCTCTCTTCCTCCACTTTTTATCTGCTTTCTCTCTTCTCTTTTTTCTTTCTCTCTCCCTTTCTCCCTTCTTTCTGCTTTCTCTCTTCTCTTTCTTCTTTCTCTCTCCCTTTCTCCCTTCTTTCTTCTTTCTCTCTCCCTTTCTCCTTTCTCTCTCCCTTTCTCTCTTCTGTATCCGTTCCGTTGTCTCTGTCGCTTTCTCTTCTTCTTTCCCATCTCGCTGCTCCTCTCTGTCTCCGATTTTGTCTCGGTTAATTTGTGTCTGTCCTCATCTCTATTGTGCCTCCTTCCCTTTTATCTTTTGCAACTTTTCCTCTTTTCGCTTCTTGCGTTTAGTTTTATTACACTTTTTTGTCACTGCATGCCTTTCTCTCTCTCCGTGTTTGTATACTTCCCTCGAACATTTCTCTTCCTCTGTACTTGAAGCTCTTTGAAATGCTTCATGTAATAGAAACGGATGAGCTGTGCCAATGTAAACAAAAATTCAAACACATTAAGTGCTGGTCGAAAAGGATTTGAGCACTTTATTGCCAATTTCTAATGCGTCTTTAATAATTTAAGGATACTTCAATGACACAGAACTCTGTTCAAGTACGCAGGTTGATTTAGAACTGTCAAAGCCAAAACTTCAGGGATCTTGTCTCCCGAACATTAGACTAAAAAATGATGGGAAATATGCGTTTTAAGACACATAAGCATGGATAGAGTTTTCAATGAATGGTATTAACATATTTTTTGTTTTTTCTTGACTCTGCAGGTGCAAATGGACTTCGCCGCCGTGGTAGACAGACCTACACCCGCTACCAAACTCTGGAACTGGAGAAAGAGTTCCACACCAATCACTACTTGACAAGAAGACGGCGAATAGAAATGGCACATGCCCTCTGTCTCACGGAAAGACAAATCAAGATCTGGTTCCAGAATCGTCGCATGAAACTCAAGAAGGAGATTCAAGCTATCAAGGAATTAAACGAGCAGGAGAAGCAAGCTCAAGCCGCCAAATTGGCCGCCAGTGTCGGGCATGACCAGGGCCAAAATTAATAAAGAAAAAAAAATCACGCAGACAGAAACAAATTTTAAAACTAATAAGGTAAAGTTACAATACTACAACTTCCCCCACATAGCCAAGTAAGGAAACAAATTTGAAATAATAAAAAAAAACAAGAAAATACATAAAATCCAGGAAAACATTAGCCGTTGTACCCACAGACCGAAAAAAAAACTCACTCCGTAAAGAAAAAAAAACTATTTGATTATCAAAATGTGAGGAAAAAATTTGATGAATTTTTTGACGAAGTATCCTTGTAATATTAAAATAATCAGTTTTTTGGATCTACTAAGGGAGAGACATATGAGAAATTGCAGGTAAAAAAAAAAGAATTTTTGCACTACAAATTTCATATTTCTCCCTGGAGATGAAAAAAAAAAGTTTTTGGGAAATTATATTGCGTCTATCGCTTTTCGAGACAAAAAATGAAGGGAATTATAGTGCTTAAATTTTTGATTAGTAAATGCCAGAGGGGAAACATTTGCAAAATAGGGAAAGGGAAAGAGGTATGAAAATACCAAAAAATCTCATTGATTCATGTAAGTTTATAGATTTTGTCTTACGTGGAGCGCACGCCTGTTGTCCATGCTTTTTGGCGCTGGAATTATTTTCACACATTTGTGGCTTTGCGCAACTACCAAATTTGTACACGTTTCGAGACGGATCGACTCAGAGCGCAGGAAAATATATTATGAAATTTAATTTTTGTAAAACAAACCAAAGGAAAATCCTTACTAGCCAACATTTCTTAAATTTTTTCCGTGCTACGAGTCAAACTGGCCCAAAACGTTTACTCATTTCAGGACAACCAAAGCTGGTGAATGTGTAAAGGAGATTCAGCGCCAAAAGGCATGATCAGTTGCCGAACGTTACATGTTAATAGATATAAAAAAAATTACGAGGAAAAGGCATAAGGATACATAGTTCATTCAAAAAATCTACAATAGTCAACTAAATTTATGTGTAGACGTAGACAAAATAAAAAAAATATTCTTTCAAACTTAGACAAACAAGAGAATAAGAAATAGTGCAAAAATTTCATCCATTCTTTCGTTTTTTGTGGTATTATCGGTTAGTGTTTGTAGAATGATTTTGGAAGATAAAAAAGGAAAAAGAAAAAAATTTCTAGACAACAAGTTTCCCATGTAAAACGATATTGATATATACATACTACTTATTATATAAAATCAAAATAATTTTTAGACAAAAAAAACAAAAACTTGCATTTGCGTGTATTGTGTTATAGTGAAAGGTAGGTTTTTTAGTATTCAGGAGAAAAAAATTAGATTACAAATTATTATTACCATATTACATACCTACTTCTATACTATACTATAAATACTAACTATAACGATAAAATGAAAAAGCAACCTGCTAAGGAAAACAAGTGTATACCATATATTTACAGAAGAAAGAAAAAAAATACAAGGAAACATTACTACGTCAACACTGTATACGAATTTAATTTAAAAAGAGGAAAGGGAAGATTTGTTGATGTATACTATCTACTACTTATTAAAGATACTATTACTACACTATACGATTACAATGGCTATAATAGCTATCGATGTACAGTTTTAAAGATACAGTTTCTAGCAAAAAAAAATACTATATATTAATATACAGTAACTGCTGATCCATTGCTATACATTAGAAAAGTTCAAGTTTAGCATTTTCAAATGAAAATATTGGGAAATGTTTTTTGGGAGGGAAATTTGTATAGCAATTTTGAAAAAAAAATCAGCCATCCGAAAAAACTTGCGTTCATTTAACGAATCTTATTATTATTCAATATAATCTTTCTCATTTCACATATTCCCGCTTCCCTTAATTTTATATCTCTTAATCTTCTTATGTGGTTGCGCTAAAAAAATATACGTACAGAGAGATGGTGGCTTTTAAAATAGTGAAATGGCGGAGAGATACGAATACCATTTTACAATTATGTTGATACCGCGTATACGATTGCAAAAAAAAAGAGGAAGGTATACCGTTTTAATTTTGTTTGTTTGTTTGTTTTTATCATTATATGATTATTTATCATAGGACAAAATGCAATGAAATATAGTAACGATCGAATTACTAATGGTTTTAATAGTACATATTATTTTTATTTTAAAAGAAAAAAAGAATGCTTTTAATTATTATTTTCATTGTTACGTATGTACACAAAGATAGAAAAACATATATTTAGAAGAGGTTTTACGCTATACATACAATATACGATTTAAAAACATAGTCTGTAACAAATGTATACTATTAAATATACCTAAATATACGTGGCGATTAACGCCTTTAATGGTTAAAAAAACAAAAAATAAAATAGTTGGTTAGGCAAAAAAAATTAAATTTGACATTGACACACACAAAACTCGTACACAATATTATCCTTGTAATAATCAGTATATACTCATAATATTGGACCGGATATCTGTTCTGCCCGAGGATAATAAATTGGATCACATTCGGGTCATCGGTGGTAGCCCGTCTTCATGTAGACATTTATATGTCCCTAAATGTGGTCAATCCACAGTACTGCCATTCGTATTGATGGCAGATCCCTGCAGAATTAAACTGAGATTTTTTTACACAAAATCTCACGATTCATTGTAGACTCCCAAGCAATTTCGAGCACAAAACCGAATTCCGGTCGCTCTTCTGGAATCGATTGGGTGTTGACCACATATAGGGACATCATTGGCTAATTGGGACGGCCAAACAGCGATGACTCAAGTCCGAATTAATTGATTACTCTCGGGCAAATCAAATATTCTGTCAAGTCTTACGGGTGTATATTATATTTTTTAGTATGTAGTTTTAATTTGGATTGCCCAGTACATACGAGAAAAGGAAGGAAATACAAAATATGCGTGTACATATACCTATTTTACTTATTACATACATTCAAGAATTAAAACAAAGTATACAATGCTTGTGTAAATTATTTATGTGAAACATTATTCTAGTAATATTATTATTATTGTTTTAGCTCGTTGTGTCTAAGTCTTCCGATTTTTGTTTTATTTTCTACTTGTTCCATTTGAAATACTACTACTATTATTACAATATATTTACTACTAAGTATACCACTAAAAGGAATTCTAGGTGAATTGTATACGATGTTCATTTGTACATTTTTAAGTTTTGAGAATTATTTTTTGTCGCGACGAAAACATGGATTTTCAGCAAAAAGAAAAGAAAAGAAGCTGCAAGTATACTACAAACCATCCGAAGATCAGCAAGCAGTAAGATCAAAACACAATTTCATAAAAAATTCTTAAAAAAATAGTTATAGCAAAAAATCCTTGTACTACTTATTATTATTAGTATCCCCGTTGAAAAATACCACCAATGTCCCATTATCCCAGTTGCTTCTTTTCGTATTATATTTACTGTTTTACGTGTTTTTAGTATCTTCCTATATTTTTCGTATGAATGTAGTGAAAAGAAGCGCGAAAATAAATTGGACATTTTTTGTTTACCGCCATGTAACGTTTGCTTTACCCCCCCCCCTTTCACCCCCCCCCTTTACTATACGATCTTTGAATTGTATAAATCAGTGAAACGTTTTGCGAGTGTATGATTGAACGTATTTAAATAATATTTAAAGTTGTTTATTCGTGAACAAAAATATTTTAAGTCTTTTTTATTTATTTTATTACTACTCTATACGGTTACGTACAAATACTTGCATGCTTATCGTCATCGTGGCTCTTTATAATCTTAGAATATCAATACATTATCTACTAAATGCAGAATTTCTCTACAAGTGACTTTTTCTATTCTACAACAATCAAGTATTGTCATTCTTTGATAATTTAGCCCTTTCCTTTGGTCGTAACTGAAAGATAAAATTCCTGATTTGAGGTTGCTTTCAGGAGGGCATGCAGCATTAGCATCTCAGACCGTGTAAATAACATTGCTTGCTATTTAGAAAAAAATGAGATCTGACGAGAAAAACACAATAGAAAAAAACAAATAGATAAAAAATTATTAAACATCAGAAAGATATCATCAACCATAATACTTGGATGATTATATAATTGCTGAGGCTTTGACAGGGGAAAAGAATTAATAATTCTTCTAAAGAGAACAATAGAGGAAGATCTAGGAAGAGAAGGAGATGGAAAGAAGAAGCACGGGAAAGAGGGACCAAGAAAAAGAGAGAGGAAAGGGAGAAAGGGAAGAGAAATCAAGAGAAAGACAGGTGAGGAGAGACCAAAAGAAGGAGAAAGGAAGATAAATAAGAGAAAAAGAGGCTCAGAGATGGAGACAGGATGAGAGAGCAAGAGAGATATAAGGGAAAGCAAGAGAGGGAGATGAATAATGATGAAAAGCGAGCGGAAGAATCAGATGAAGAGAGTGCGAGACAGATGGAGCGGCTGAGAGGGCGAAAGAGAGCATATATACGGAGTGAGCTAGTCAGTGAAGGGAAGAGAGAAAGGGTAGAAGAAAGCACTTGAAGAGTGCATACGCGATGTAGAATAGCATTGGAAGGCCGTAAGGGAATTCAATGTCAAGTGCCGCCTTCGGGAATTTTTTCTTACAATTAGATCCGTAATAAAATTCTGGCTAAAATACCCAGAATTTTCCCCGGAATTTTCCTCAGAATTTTCCCCAGAATTTTATTACAAATTTTTCATGGCTATGGGACCATAGCACTGAAATTCCTTGGGACACAATCGAAAAATCGACTTTGTCGAAAATAGTTATTTTTTAACTCCGTTTAAACCACCATAACTTGTCCAATATGTTTCGGGTCGGGATAAAAAAAAGTATTTCTTACATTTGTTCTGAAATTCTGCATGGAATATATATATGTTCACCCGCAAATCTCTAGCATTGCCATAGAAGAGCGCGAAAAACGGTCTAAAAATGAGTCTTAAAACTCCCCATGCTTTTTACATTCTATAAATTTCATTTTCTCCCATAATCTGAGTCGCACCGGGGATATCTTTCACACATTTTAAACTTCCCGAATAACATTTAAAAGAAATTCATCTTCAAACCCAGTCAACAGTTGAGGTACTTTCCTTGCGAGTCTAAGCCTCCATCCTCCGAAATTTGGCCCCCTTCCGGTGTAAAAATCAGACTCGTATATTTGGTTGTTGGGTCATATACAATGCAGATGACAGTAGGAATTCTCCTGGACAAGAATTGGGTGTAATTACGGGCGGACATAGGAGCAGAAGAGGAACGAGGGGGAGCTTTTGAAAGGGAGAGAGAAAGCACTAAAAAAAAGGATCTACGAGCGGGAGAGTAAAGCCTTTGAGAGGATCTCTGCAGATCTGCTCTCAAATGGAGGAATTCAATGTCAAGTGCTGCCTTCGTGAACGATCGGAGGAACTACATCATTTTATTTGTACAGCGTCAAGTCGTTAGGGGCCGCCTATAATGGCTCTGCCCAACAACCGCGTCTCCCATCACTTCCACTTCTGAACGGCTCACAGGATGTGTTCTTCACACGGGAAAAACTCGTACGGGTTTTTTTTGGCCTCCATCTCACAAATTCCCTTGGCCGTCCCTGCTTCTAACCCTTTCGTTCCCTCTCATGTACATCCTGCCGCCTCCACAAACATTCTCGCACATATAGACATATACCTTCCCTCGTAACAGCCTCAGGCCTTTCGTATAGGCGAATACTTGTCCAAGGGAGGAGAAAAAAAATAGGGGAAAAAAATGAAAGCATTTGACGACCACGACGATTATTTATTACTTCATTTTCTCCCTTTTTTTTCTCTTCGTGCTCATATGTATATAAATCGGGCCTAGCACCTCTTCTTCCAGCCGGTCGTGTGTGCGATTACCACCACATTGTCTGCCCAATGTCTTATGTGTACAGTGAAGGATCATCCTTTGCGCCAAGGCAGAAGATGAAGAAGGAGAAAAATGCAAAAGAAGTACTCAGACTGGCTGCATCCACCTTTTTTTTTTTATTCTTCATCATCTTACTTACATGTGATCTTCTCAATGAATAAAGGTATCTTGTAGAGCCATTTATTCATAAACTTCTCTTGGAGAAGTCAGTGGAACATGATGTGCTAATATTTTATGTTTTCTTTAACTCTCCTCCCTCGTCTCTCTCTCTTCTCTCCTCCATTCCTCTCTTAACTCTTCCCTTTTCCCTCTCCTTTTTTGTCTTAAAGATTTTTTAAAATTATGATCTACTAATAATTCTTTATGAGGCTATTCCCTCATTCTCTTAAATAAATACATGCATAAAGATGTTTTGGCTCCTCATGCGAAATGTATTTTATGACATCGCATGAATGATTCCTCTTTTTTTTCTGACTTTGTCTCAAACCATGAATGGCAGTTTTTTTCTCTCTGTCCCTCTCATAGCTTCATATTTTAGGTATACGCCTACACACACGCGGCCATTGTCATGTTTTATTCAGGTAGGCGGGATTCGGATCAGTCAGTCAACTCCTACTGACTGCGGCGAGACTTTCCCTGAACTTGGAAGATGGAGATCTGCATAGAGAGACAGCGACAGAAAGATAGAGAGAGAGAGAGAGAGAACGAGAGAAAAACAGAGAGAGACTTGGACAAGATCGTCCCTGAGAGATGTGGACAAGAGCGCCTTCGAGAGACGTGGACCATTTGAAGAAAAAGAGACACTCGACAGGGGAAACCAGACAGAAGAGAGGAAAGAGACAGAAGAGAGACAACAATGAAGGTATTTTGACAACCTTGCCAGTTATGACTGTGTCAAAGAGATTATAGTAGTTGTTTTTTTGCCTCTCTAATTTGGTATGTGTATGCGTCCTTTGCTATATCCTCCTACGTGTCGGCTCTTTGAATTTATTAATAATGGTCACATGCTATTATGAAAATTTTCATTGATAATTTCCCATTCAGATCTCCCTGTCTCTCTCTCCGTCTGGTCAGCCTGAAGGAAGGAGAAGAGAGGAAGACCAATAGAGAGAGAGAGAGAGGATGGAGGGAGTCAGAAATAATGGATAACGAGACATCCTAACACGGTCTGTTTTCATTGAAGAAGGCATCCTCCGAACCAGCTTAGGATCTCCAGGTACAGTCTCTCTCATATTACTGATATTACTGTAGTTGTACGAGGAGAGAAGGGCTTTTTGCCACCATTTCCCTCCATTATGTATTAGCACATGTCGGAGGACGTGGTGGTCCCATCCAACACTCTCCATGCCTCTCAATGAACTGTTTATTATACTTTTATTTTTATGACATTTGGATTATTTGAATGAAACCCGTCACAAATGGCTGGAAGGCGGGCTGACATGTTTTTTTTTCGGAAAAGACTCCGTGCAAATTTTGTCTAAATGGCTCTTTGACAAGCTATGACTATGAAGTAGATTTGTGTTTTATTTCCCCGTAAAACGTTTACGACCACATTTTTCCCTTTTTACTACGACTATTCCAAGCACATAAACTGGTCATAAGATGAGGTCTGTTTTTTTATGTTTCCGGGTACATCCCATGTGTGTTTTTTTTAAATCCAAAGTAACGGTAATTATGCCAGAGGTCAAGATTTCCTTTTCTGTTGACCTTGTGAGTTTATATGGGATCGCCTTTGTTTTACACGCATTTTATTTTTTTACGCACACACGACTATTTTAGGGTTCAAAAAAACACACAAGGGCAAGGTTGTGGAGTGTTCAAGTGGTTTATGACTACTTATAGTGCACAGTAAAGGAAGATATTGACAACAATGTCCGTATTAAGGAGGGATATTTGCGTTTGATGTGACAACCATATATGACAATTGCTGGGTCGTGGAGCATTCGTTTACTATATGCGAGAAAAAAATGGTTTTGGCTATTGTGGTTGTTTGAAACCGTAGAAAATTATTGTCTCCCTCACCACTATAATGATACAGAGGGATGAGCGGATCTCTTCAGTTCCTTCTTTTTTTCGGTTACTTTTACTACCAGCCAAAAGGCATCCATATACATACTAAAAAGCTCCCCTACTGCACATGAATTGTTATTATGTACACTTTTTTTACGGTCCTCTCTCTTCAAGGTTACTCATAATTTCCTGAATCGAACAACTCCACATATGTACTTTGTGCAGATTTTCATCCTTGTATCTTCCACTTCTTCCGTATTATCTACAGACGTCTGCCTCCCCCAGTTATAACATTGTGGATAAGAGCACACATGCATTTATGTAGGATTTTTTTTTTACATGGCAAAGGAAAATACGCAAATATTCCATGGAGGAATGACAGGAGGGAAGATGGACGGGATTTCCCTTCCTTATTTCCCTGATGGGGAAGACTATGATATCTACAATTGGATTAGAATATGAGGAGACTCCCTCCGCTACACATGCAGTATGTACGGGGACGAAGGATTCATAATTTTTGCTTATCATAATGCAATGAGAATAATCTGATAATTAGACGTTAGGGGGTTCCCATTTAATTCCTTATATTTTATACTCGTCAACTTTTTTTTTCTCCTCACATAAGGGCCCATGTAGCCCTGGAATAGTCCTAACAACTTCTATTCACTCATAAACTTTGAACTTGAGAGGGATGTTGGGCGAGGGTGAAAAACAGAGGGAATGCAACGGAAAGAGAGTCGACAGAGGAGAGAGAGAGCGAGATAGAAGTTGGAAGGAAATGTTGGGTGTTGAATGAACACAATTTAAAAAGAGAGACGGAGTGTTTTAAACAAAGACCTTGTTGATGAATAAGTTTCTACCCGAGTGTCATATTCATCTCTTTACGGCCTCTCTCTCTCTCTCTCTCTCTCTCTCTCTCTCTCTCTCTCTCTCCAAGTAACCATGGCACTCCCTATCAGCTATAGAGAGTGACGGGGAGAGTGGGGGAGAAGGCTCCATTTTTTTCTGTAATAGGAACTTGTACAAACGTTATTGCTCTGTGCCTCTGAGATTTGGCAGGAAACAAGCGTTGTGCGAGACTCCACGAAGGCAGCCACTCACTTCTGCCAGCCAATTGTTTGTAGTACTCAAATTTGAACTGGAGACGGTTGAAGAGCGAGAGAGAGAGAAACTGAAGGAAAGAAGAAGAGAAAGTAACGGAAGGAAAGAGCAAAAGACAGAGACATAAAAGCAAGATTCAGGGAGTGAAAAGAGACAAAAAGAAAGAGAATGAGCCAGAGAGAAAGAGAGAGAGAAAGAGTGAGAGAGAGAGAGAGCAAAAGTTTCATTAAGTTTCTCAAGAGCAACTTGTGTACATTTGCTCACTCATTCACGGGAAGCATGGTTTATTTATGAGAAGTTGTACTTGTTCCGTATAAAACTCTGAAATTGACTCTTTTCCCTGTTCTGGCGCAAGACTGAGGAGAATCTTCCGCATCTCTCTCTCCTTTTCTCTCTTTCCTCGGGGTGTCAACCTCTCTCTTGTTCCTTCTGTTTTCTTTTATAGTAGTGGGAACACTTTCACTGCACATTTCTTTTAATTCCAGGAAGCCCTAGCCCTCCCCATCATTATTACCAACTAATGACACGGTAGTAAACTGGGAAAAAAGCTAAAATTTGATTAAAATGCCATGTTTTTAAAGTGGATGCTTAAAACCCTTCCTAATAATTAGTAGGTGCTAAGTAAATTAAAAGGGGACAAGGCATAAAATACTACCAATCTCTTCATCTTTTCCCTTGATTCAGTGACAAAATTTACTTTTTTTTTTACTGCCCCAGAACACTTCTTTTCTAGTTTGGGCCTAAGATTGAGTCTTATGTGGGGAACGCAAGAGAGTGAGAGAGAGAGAAATAGTTGATAGTTGTTGGGTTGAAAAAAAAGTGCTCTTGAATCCCTTGTTTTAGTAGTTGTAGAATGAAGGAGGGAGAGAGAAAGCGAGAGAGAGAGAGAGAGAGGAGGAAAGCGTGAGAGCGAGAGAAAAGAGAAAGAAAAAGAGTGAGAAGAGAAATGAAAGTGTGAGCTTTAGGAAAAAGAAAACGCCTTCATTTTCTTTATTCGACCCCCGACGATCGTAAAAGCATTACTCCGTGACCAACAAAACGTGTTTTTCGAATTTTATTTTTTCTCCATTTTCTCCACACATTTTCTATAGTCTTATACGTGTATACGTTTGCTTTTACTCTCTCTCCCTCTTTTTTAGATGGATTTCATTCTTTGTGAGCTACTCACTCAGGCCCACTTCACTCTCCTCGTACTTTTAATTGATATGCCATTCAAACTTATTGCTTTGTTTCACCAACCTACGCATCTCTTTTTTCTTCTCACTCTCTCCCTCTCTCGCCCTCTCTCAGATCACTTTCCCTCTCCTGCAATTTCTCTCTGGCTTCCATTTCACCTCTGTTTCTCCTATTTTTTCCATCATTCTCTCTCTTGTTCCGCCTTAACTTTCCTTGCTCTTTTCCCGTTAGCTCTCTCTCTCTCTCTCGCCTTTCTCTCTCGCTCGCTCACACGCATTAACCCTCACGTGCTTTCCCCACCACTCAATTCACTTTAACCTGGTTTTTACGTCCATTTTCCGTTTTTTCCCTCTGTTTCCCCTTTGTTTCACCATTCTCCTAGAAGCAGGGGCAATAGAATGACCTATGGAAGAAAGAGAAATGAGAAGAGGGAGGTTGTAGTGGGTTAAATTTCATCACTGTTATTACTGCTTTCCCTCTCAATTTGTCTCTGGTTACTTCCACTCTTATGTATGACCACAACTCCCACCTGCCTGGATGGGATGATCCGACCACGGTGGAATTTTGTGGCTGGCAATGAAGGCTTCTCCATGGGCAGAATCTCCGCCAGGCCCGATGTTGTTCTTCTATTATTGTGTAAATGCGTGTTCCCACCATTCTCACCTAATTACTTGTGTGTGTACATGCTCACGGCCATTGTAGCAATTGCTGTTCCAGCCCGGACGTGACAACCCTTGCCTCTTGTTCCCTTTACATTGTCTATAGGACTTGGTGGTGCTCTATTGGTGGTGCCTGGTTGTAGTTGTGTATTTCTCATTAGTCGAGTCGAGGTTTGGGGAATTCTATTTTGTTTTTATACCGTCTGTTCAGTGTGATGAAAGGTAATGGTAAAGAAATTGGTAATGGTAAAGAAATGAATGAGAGTTGGAGGGAAAAAAATCTGGGAATTTGTAGCTTCAAATGAATTTGGAAAAATGTCGAGGATCCTTGTTTTTAAGAGCTTCCGAATGTGATTTGGAGAGAGAAGAAAGGAGGAGAGTCACTGAGAAAGATATCACATTGAAAGAGAGCGGAGCAATTTAGGAGTGATAAGGGGAAAGTGCCCATTTCACAGATGGTTGGTAAACCGACAGGATGCGACGAGGAAGGAAATAAGAGAAAAAGAGGAGTGGGAGAGGGAGAGAGAGAGAAAGCCCGGGTGGGAAAGGGGAAAAAATTGACGATGATGATGATGAATACAAATTATTGTAGGAGAATGCGGGATGCATTCTTCCCTTTGCCTCCCTAAAAATTTCAATATCCTCACCGCCATCGGGCTCTCCGTCGCTGCCTACATAATCTCCGGCAAAGACACGATCCATATGTACAGTGAATCAAAGGAATCCATATTTTATCGCGCTACAATAGCCTTGGCTGGATATTTTCCCCTTATTCATCCCCCGCAAAGAAAGATCAACTTTAAACTCCATTGAATGCCTGACAATATCTTGCCTGGTCATGTCCGACCAAGTTTGGTGAAACTCTTTGGTCACTCTTTTCAGCACAGAACGTCCATTGCACTGATGGTATTTCCAGTTTTTATTTGATTTCCATCCCCGTCACATGATTTTCATTCACAAGTTTTGCTTGCTGTCCAAGCACGTTTTTAAATCCTCCTTACCAGCACCTTCCATATTAAAGCACATAAAATCCCTCCAACTCATGTCTTCATCCCCTCCAGTAACCCATAGACAATACATGGAGTTTCACGGGAGATTTGGGCACAGCCGGGAAGCACCAGGAGAGGAAGACAGAGATCGAGAGAGAAAGAGAGAGAGAAAGAACGAGAGAGAGAAAGAGAAAGAAAGAGAGAGAGAAAAAGAGAGATAGAGAAAGGGGAGATACCAAGAAAAAATTTTGTATTCAAAGTCACGACTTCCTCCTCTATATAGCTTTAGGCTTGACTTCAGTTTGAAGGGAATTGACTTGATTCTTTTTTCGATGTAATTTCTTAAAGCATTTTTATATGCGCTTCCTACGTGGCTTTTTTCTCTCGTATGTATATTCCTGGTGTAAGTCTTTCCTTTCAGGGGAGAGTTCAGGGGAGAGGGAAAGCGGGGAGGAGATAGAGAGAGATGAAGAGAAAGAGAGAGAGACGTAGTACATTAAAAAAATCTACCTTTACTACCACGACTGACTTTCTGGGGAAAGTACTTAAGTAATAACACAAACTCATTCACCGTCCTCTCCCTTTCTCTCCTCTCTGTCTCCTTTCGTTCCTCTCTCTCTCTCTCTGTCTCTGACTCTGACTCGATTTCCTTCCCGCTCCAGTGATGGAATATCCCATGAAGTATATGCGGGGGGGGAAGAGCTTGTGAGGAATGAAGAAAAGGGAGAATGGACTTGGTAGTAGTAAAGAATCCCTTCTTTTGCATTTCTGCATTCGTTCCGTGTCTAAGCAATTCTCAGAGCTTCTTTTTCTTTTTCCCTCCGTAATGTTTCAGTCGGAGACCCAGACCATGAATAAATTAAAGCTCTAGAATTTCAAATGACTTCAATGAGAAAATTTTGCGATTGAAGCAACCAAGGAATGTCTCTGTCACAGGAGGAGGGGAGTAGAGAGAGGGAGTGAGAGAGAGAGAGGGGGAGAGAGAGAGAAAGGAAGAGACGGAGCCGGGAATTCCCTCACTTATGCCATTTACTCACCATACGTCATTCACTGGGAGAGACAAAAGAGAGAAGAGGAGGAGAATCGGGAGTGACGCTCACTCCTTCCAGCCTCCATTACAAATACATATGGATCTCTCCCATTTTTCACACCTCGCCCCTTAAATACGTCACCTCTCTCCTCCATCCATCTCTCATTGTCAGGAGCAGTCACGCTCCTTTTTCCCGACCGTCCGCCGAAAAAAAAAACTTTCCCGGTCTTTTTCCGCGCATAAACAAACCCGGGGATTTTTTTTACAACACAAATGAATCATGCAATCTGTATTTTCTTTTCCAACATAAATGAATCGTGCCATCTGTATTTTTCCCCGTGTTAAATTCCTTTGTCAAATGGAAGATGATTAAGCTCCTAAAAGCTCCTGCTAAACAATCTGTACTTACAAGGGAAATTTAATTGGGATGTACGTACCTTGGTTTTAATTGGTCCAATCTGAGAATTTTTGCAATTGCATCCTCAATGTCACGAGCAACCCTTGGGCGAATCCTTGATCGTACAAGACACTAATCTTAATAGCATATTTGGTGATTCAATTTGTATTTGTGAATAGATTTGCAGGGAGTGTGCAATTATGAAGGTCTATTATTATTAGCCGATAAACTCCGGTATTTATTAACGGCTAATTTTGGGGGATTCGCAATAAAATGGTAGGATATTTTGATTATGATGGGCTCTTGAAGATGTTGTGCATGTGTTGCTGCAGGAGATTCTTCAAGAGGACCATTTATATATATTAAGCACTGCGTGATGGGGCGAAAGGGTTATTGAAATGCCCATGACAACCACTATCAAACGATATTGCTATATTAAATTAACATGGGACCTTATGCACGGGATCACTTTCACTCTCAATACTTCTCCTCTTGCCCCTTCCACCCCTCTTTACACACACCTTTGACACTGTAATAACCCCAAGAACGACTCTCACCCCTGAGAGAATCACTGATGTCAAATACCTTGACGTTGGAGATTTTAAGTTGAAAATAAAATTATTTAAAAACTGGGAAGAAAATTTTGAAAAATGAAGTGCCAGATGATGATGAGGCTAGATGGATGCGTCAAGGTAGGAGTGAAAACCGCCACTGACAACTTTAACTAGCTCCTGAAGCCCAGTGTAATGAAATGCTTAAAAAAGTTGGAAAAAAATATATTACCTAAATACACCCCAATAAAACTTTTTTTTTAAAAAAGTGCAAGTGAAGTAGTAAATATGTATTGTGAAGAGGGAAAGTGAGGAGGAAGAAGGAAGACCCTGTAATTTTGGTGCATGTATTAAAAAAAACTTGTCCTTTTTTTATTGCCCCTTAACAAAGGGAGCACTTTTAGGTGGGAGACTCTCTAAGGGACCCATTGTTGCTGGTAGGTATGGCATGAAGTTGGGAATCAGGTGGTGGGAATATGTCCATGCAAAGGCAAATGCACAGGCCGACCTACCCACTCACTCTGCTGGGGAGGTCATAGGTCAAATTAGCAATTTCGCTAAGATTCGTGCACATTCTTAGACCATTAGTGCTATTATTTAAGCAATTAACCATCATTGTAATCTTTATTATTTCTTTTATCTTTATTATTTAATATGATTTTATGGGGAATTTGGCAGCAAATATAATTTTTAAAATTTAAAATATTTCAATAGGAATTTTCTTTTTTTTAATTTAAAATATTCTTTGTAAAATTATTTCAATTACAATTTCAATGTAATTTTGAGTCCACCAATAATTGGTTTGACGTCTTTCGGACAAATTCTACCATCATATACCCAAAATCGGTCTCATCCCAATACCAACCAGCAAGGACGGGTCCCCTTCAGAACCTCTCACCGTTTCAGTTCTATTTTATTACTCGTTTCATTTTTTTCCCCCGTCATCCTCCGATAACATACTTCCTTCTTTTTTCTTAAAAAAAGGAGCATCAAAGCTGTCTCTCAGTGGTAGATGCAACAAAGATTTTATTCAGGTGATTTTTTTTACTCTCACTTTTTACAACTCAACTTTATTATCCTGTTAAAGCACCCCCCAGGAAAAAAAAACTTGGGCCATGAAAATACTAGATCTCATTGTTTTCTACGCAGTGAAGGCTGTATAACATGGATACAATTTGAATATGTACCACCATACGTCTTTCCGTCCTTCTTTTGTGTACGGAAGAGAGCAAGACTCATGCAGAGACGGGGTTTCGTAGTGCCACAGAATGAGAGCGGCAACAAAAGAGAGAGAGACAGGGAAATGAAAAGAGAGAGAATGAGAAAGGAAGCAGAGACGGGAAAAGGCAAGATTCAGATAACGAAACAGTGAATACGACGTGTCAGACAGGAGCAGAGTTTTGAGAGAGAGGCAGAGACAGAGAGAGCAAGAAGAGATATTGAGAGAGAGCAAGGAGAGATATTGAGAGAGAGAGACTGAGAGAGAGCAAGGAGAGATATTGAGAGAGAGAGACTGGGAGCGAGAGTGAAAGGAGATATATTGAGAGAGAGACGGAGAGAGAGCAAGGAGAGATATTGAGAGAGAGACTGAGAGAGAGCAAAGAGAGATATTGAGAGAGAGACAGGGAGCGAGAGTGAAAGGAGATATATTGAGAGAGAGACTGGGAGAAAGAGTGCAAGGACAGATATTGAGAGAGATAGACTAGGAGGTAGAGAGTGCAAGGATAGATATTGAGAGAGAGACTGCGAGAGAGAGTGCAAGAAAACAGATGTTGACAGAGAGATAAATATTGTTATGCACAGTAAGAAGTGCAAAGAAAGGGAAAAGAAAAGGAATAAATAGTGGGAGTTTAGTGAGAGAACAAGGAGAGATTTAGGAAGAGAAAGAGAGATATTTGGAGAGAGAAAGAAAAAGAGAAAGAGAGACATTTGTACTGCGAAAGAAAGAGAGATATTTGGAGAGAGAAGGAAAGAGTGATTGAGGGTGGGAGAAAAAGAAAAAGAGAGAAAACAAAGAAAAAAAGAGTAAACAGAGAAAAACGGAGAAAAAGAGAGAGAAAAACGGAGAAAAAGAGAGAGAAAGAGAAAAAGAGAGAAAACAGAGCAAAGGCAAAATAGAGAGAAAGAGAGAGAAAACAGAGAAAAAGAGAGAAAAAGAGAGAAAACAGAGCAAAGGCAAAATAGAGAGAAAGAGAGAGAAAACAGAGAAAAAGAGAGAAAAAGAGAGAAAACAGAGCAAAGGCAAAATAGAGAGAAAGAGAGAGAAAACAGAGAAAAAGAGAGAAAAAGA
>JAQGBT010001715.1:0-29393 GCA_034698585.1 Disparrhopalites patrizii | reverse complement strand
TTCTATTATTAATTACTTATTTCTAACTATTTCTAAATACTACTACTAAATCTACCTAAATCTGGCTACGTCACCCATCAATATGTACATTAATATTAGATATGTCCTTACAAAGACGTACATTTTTGTTACATAAAAGAAAGCCAAGAGAGTGGGGAAACAGTCACTGAATAAGACGAGAATTATATGGAAGAAAGCGGGCAACTCTCCTTGTAGGCCAACTTGTTAACGTGCCATAAAACTTTTCCGCTTCATCATTATGAGATTGTGACATTAATTACGACTACTATTTCCCCCTTCATCCTGACTTGTAGCCAGCGGTGGATTATTTATTATAATTACACGGTTTTGTACCAATATCTTCTGCTGCTAATGCACTACCGCTGTCTTGACATTTATGTATTGTAGGTTTTTACAATAGATAGACATAAATAATAATAACTTTGGCTATTTTACGTTATGTTCCGGAAACCCTTGCCCAGTTAACTACCCACTATGTATTAGAACCTGAAAAAAAATCTGATTTGCTATCAGCAATATCGCTGAAAGTGGGCGGGAGCATGATGAAAAAGATACTTTAGTGAAAGCCATGTCTTCTGTCGAGCAAACCGTCCGGTAATTCATTTTGTTCGACATAAAAAATGCCTTCGAAACTTAGCTAATCCCACAAAGTTGTCTTGGAGTTAGATTCACTTGGAGCAAGTGGGTTCATACGTCGAAAACTGGACTTTTTTACCCAGTCCCGTTTTGCCCGTACTGCACATTCTGTGAACTTTGCGACAAAACGCCCTAAAACTATCTATTATGGCTAATGGCTACTAATATACACTGCATCCACTGTCCGCCCCCATGAGTTGTGAGTCAATCCAATTGCCTTTATAGCTTTAATCCTTTATAGCTTCGTTGAAAGAATTTTCATTGGATGCGGAAGAATCAGCGGAAATGCCTACCAATTTGTCTCCTCGTGTTAATTTACTATGAATAGTAACTAGTAACCCTTAAAACATTTATCACCATAAAAAGCTACGGCCTTACTTTTTCTCTACGTGAGAGGAAAGGAGAAAGTGCGAGAGAGAGAGAGGACAGGTGAAAGCATCAGAGAAAGTACAAGGCTTGAGAGATAAAGCACAAGTGGAAAAAGACGGAGGGCAAGAGAGAGAGATTAAGGCAGAGAACAATACATAGATAGGACAAGAAAGTAAAAAAAAAAAAGTAAAAAGATGTAACTTACCCGCCACTTCAACCCTGAGATTCGTCAATTGAGCATAATCCTGACTTAAGTCCTGCTTTTCATCCAACGGAGCGAGAAGAAATCCGTATTGATGGTCATTGCATACCTCCATGGAAATATTCTTCGACTTGGCATTAGTGGCAAAGAGAATAATATCGTCCTCAGGAACGGTGTCATTAACTCTGTCAAAGTTGGCAGTGACTCGTCGTCTTAAATTCATCAGGACGCAAGAGTGGATCATGGGGACGGTGAAGCATCCGGTTTTCTTCCGATCCAGAATTTCCTTATACTCATCCGTGCGAACGTAGTAGTAATCTTCCTGCATCCCACCCCAAAAATTACTGTACATCCCTCCAGATACTAACATCGGAGCGACCAAATCCTTCCGTTTCTTCACCAGATGTCGGAGCGTCTCCGGGTTCACGATGAAGGTGTCTGCATCCATGTACTACAGTCAAGAATACAACAATATCACATTTATATAAAGTGCCGGGTAATCCATACTTCCCCACATTCTCCACCACTCTTCTGCAATCCCGCGTTATAAGCCTAATCACATGAAACACAAAGCCCAGGTTCTTCTCTGTATGATTTTCTTATATTTATCGTGATCAAAACATGGGACATGCATCTGAAAACTTTATGCCACACAATTTCGACAAGTTTTCCCATTTATTTTCGTCGACTTTTCTAGCCGTCGCGCTCAAGGTCAGTGTCACAGATTTTCCGTTGCAGTTGTGCAAGCTCATAAGCACGGAATCGGCAAGGTTGACAATGATAAAATGCACATGTGTTCACTCATCTACTACCGATATGCAATTTGTTTCTGCCAAAGATGCACGCTGCACATGTCGACACACATAATCATATCCGACTCCTTCTCGTTCCTTTCCCTTCCTCCACTAAGGGGCACAAATGCTGCAGAAAGTAAAAGTTTTTACCCCCATCACTTTTCAGTGTCCATCGTAAAAACGATTAATCATAGTATGCTATTGTATAAGAAAGATTTATGTAAATCAGTGGTGCACATTGCCATTAGCTGCTACGCCACCATTTAAATAATACCTATCCACGCTATGTACTTACTCACATGGTAGATGAGTGGCGGGTAAAACTTGTGTTATTTCCCGGTAACAATCCTAGCTTTCTCGTTCAAACTAAACATGATCCTTATATTTTATATTTTATCCCGTTGGCGGTTGACAACTGATATTATCTACTAGATGTAGATAAAGACAAATTAATTGACATTTGAATGATATTTTTACACCCTCACAATATTGCCCATGATCTGGATGGCTCGAACGAAAGCCAACAGAACCTCATCAGACACGGGACTTTCGGTTAAACCACGGAAGTGTCGGAGGATAGAAGGAAAATATTATAGAATTGTTATGCATGTACACATGCTCGTGCTCCAGCTGTTTTTATGACCATACGTATGCATGTATATACATGATCCCCGCTAAATCCAAGGAGGCACGGACAACAAAAGAAGACAAACAAAAGCTTTACCCAGATGTAGTCCGCCCATATCTTTTTGGCAATCGTCAGAGCCATTTCCTTGAGTTGAATCACATGTCGAAATCTTTTGCTAGTCCACTGTAGCGATGAATCTGTTTGATCAGGGTGCCGATAAGGCGGCGAATCGATCGTTTCAACGGAGACGGAGTGGTACTTTTTTCTTGCTTCAATGCCACTGGACCACGCTTTTAAGATTTGCGGAGATGAGTCCTCATTGTGATCACTTCGAATCCTGTCAAAGATGAGAGAAAATCCAATATTTTATTGTTATGGTCATGCCATCCCACACAAAGCTTAACTCTCAGAAAAGACCGCTGGAAATATTGGTTTCGTACAAGTACAAACAGGGATACATAAAGGGGTACGGGATGGGGAAAGTGATACACGCATTATTTTAGTAATGCCCAAGTCACATGTAGTAGGTGTGTTTGACGCGCATCCCTACATTCATAATGCATCTTACTTCAAATCAAAAGCAAGAAGACACCCAAACTACCAAATATACACGATGTAACTCACACTTCTACAAAATACAACCATATGATGTCCTTTTATTTAATTCTATGTCCCTTGTATTTAAGAAACATCCCTGTAAAAAACGGATGATTCGTCTATTGTTGCCGGAATTGGACGATAATAAATTGGATGAAATTGTGGTGCTTCTATTTAAAAGGCCATTAAGGAGAAACGATTGTCGGAAGCAAACAATACGGTAATCTTCATGCAAGTCCCACAGATGCCCCGTGTCTATTTGTAGTTACGCGTATGCGTGTCCCTAATGCCAGAATCCCTACAGCTTTTACACGCATTCAGTTAAGAGTTACAAAGGTTTCATATTTTCCAACGATGTTATATCCCACCGTTCCTATACGTTTTGATTTGTGAAATTCTATTATGTTATAATGTGTGAAATCATAATTGCACGCGATAACCACATTACATAACTTTCAACTTCTTTTCCTGTAAAGTTGCAGTAACATATCTCACAAAAGTTCCATGAAGCATTAGTATAGGATGCTGCCTTCGGAAGTCTTTGGAGAGATACGGGTATAAGGGTGTCGTCGGGAAATGGAGAAAGTCAGTTTGGGGCATTAAGCAAGCTCTGAGAATTCTGCGGGTCCGGGTTGCTTCACACACACAACGACTACTGTCACGACCACGACATCTAATCCTGGCGGCACAAACCTATGAATCACGACCGTTGCCAGTACTATGTATTCCTAGAATATTTACGCGAATAAGAATTCTCGCCGTCCACGTTTATTATTGAAGCGTTCAACCTGACAACGAAATTCTCCAATACGAAAGCTAATTTACTTCGGATCGACTAACAAGTGTTTACAAGGCTTAATGCTCCTTTGATTATTGATTATATGTTACTGATTTTACTTGAAGATATTTGAATGCGAATGTATGACCACAATTTGGAAGATCAAATAAATACGAGATGCACGGAAAACGTCAGATCCGGAAAGCTTGCCCTTCCTTCCATGAATCCGAACCAACGTACGTATTTTCGTAACTTTCCATTTCAGTCGGAGCAAAATCATCATGTTTTCCCAAGATCGGATACTTACACACATACAAAGTATAATGTTTGCGCGAGTAAAAATTCTAAAAATACGATGGCTCAAATATCTGGCGAAGTATTATTCCTTTACACTTCGCCAGGGATTTGATGTTCCGTTTTTACTAGAAAATGCTGTTAATCATATAACATTCATTGAATAAACGGGAAATATTCAACATGTCGGAGTCCAACTGTTACCATATGAGATTTGCTACAATACATTTGACCTTTTCTTCTACGTATCACGAACAAATCCATAATCAAACATGACGTATTTGCGAAGCGTTTGCAGCTATTATCAGAATTTGTTATTCTAACTTTGGCGTGATCCCTCAACCTCAGAAAAACACTTAATTTCCCAGCACGTCCACTTTTCTAGCGGCTCGATCCAGCACGTTAGAAATCTGTACTTTGAAAACTGATACTATATTAATTGAAACCAAGTGAGGTATGCGGCTTCACTTAAATTGTTTTACAGCTCTGCCTAAAAAGCAGCATTTTTAGTGATGCTGTGGACTCTCAAGTTTTCAAGATATATTTACGTTATCTGAATGATTACCTTACTATTTAATTTCTGGAGTTTTTGCACTTGAAACCATAGGTTCCGCTCAAAAACGAATCTATCGTAGTCAAAATTCCGTGGACATATGCATTAACTTACATAAACGGGAAAATAAAAGGTTCTGCACTCAAGATTCACGTATGATGAAGGAGCAAACTTTAAAACCAGAGACGTGTCAAACAAATGGCAAAAACGGAGTCAAACTTAGTTGCATCCACAAACAAAACATTTGTGCTGACCTTTCACCGGATAGTTATGGCAGTTAGTTAGGTAGTTAGGCAGTTAGTTAGGCAGTTAGATAGTTAGGCAAACTTAATATGATCAGATTGCTTTGTTAGTAGTTGTATTTATTCTCAAAAAGGTATACGCAGGATAGGCACAAATAGATCTACCTTCAAGTAAATGATGCTTCATGATTTCATTTCAGGCTTCATGAGTTATGACTTTAATTAATCGTGTACCTCTTTTACTACCGCGCACTAGTTTATTTCGCATGGTAAGCATAAGCATATCCTTTCAGGATATCCCGCTCCTTAAAGGAACAGTAAAAAGTACAAACACCCTACCCATCCAACCTGAAGCTTATATGTATGTCTAAAATATGTACATCCATGCAAATTTATTAAAGATATTGGAACTGGAATGCAAATTCGACGAGTGAGAGATTGCCAATATGGCTATGTCAATTCACGTGTTTTCAGTAACGAAAGCTATGCACTCGACTTCGGTTTCAAAGTTAGTTAGTAATAAAAGCACCAACAGTGCAGGTCACACAAAAATTACAGACCCCGATTAGAAAGCAATGTCAAGTAAATCCGGTAAGTTAATATACTGCAAAAAATTTCAGCATTATTGAGACCAAAACAATTATTACCAGATTGATATTCTTTCTTCCGGGTAATCCAGCTGCTCCAGTAAAGTTAAAAAGTATGGTAACGTATGAGCTTTATTTCTAACTAGAACCGCTATCAAAACCGATGGTTCTATTTCCTCACTGTCAGCCTCATTTTCTTGATCTGCCGTCGAATTTGGCAAATTTTCAGCCCACCTGACGGGGCATAGACTGAGAAGGATGATGCTCAGGATGACTGACAGATTCATCTTGGAAAAGGCACTACCACCACCGGAAACGTCGTTAACAATAATATTTTGTTGAAAATGTTAGACAATCATGATCCACCCCCGCTCAATGGAATGTTCCTCACCAGTGAATCCTCATTGTTGCTCCATAAACTGTGCTACAATACCGCCAACAAACGACACCGAAGGCGATTTTGTAAATAAATAAGAAAATCGGAGTAAAAATAGTTGCACGAATCCCTAAATACTACTCTTATTCATGGCAAAATTTACACAAACAAAAAAAGCATCCACGTATACTGGTTACATGAAAGTCAAGACGAACTTTGTTGCTGAACGTTTTTGTTTCAAATGCTTGTCGATGTCGATAAAATTTTCATTCATACACTCGGGGACTTGCTGTGCATCCAGTTTACTGCAACCAAATACATAAGACATAGCTGAAGTTAAATACAAAAAAACACACTCTTACTCTTGCCCTTAGCACAAAAAAAAGAAACAGTTCAGAATGCTTTCGTATTCATATATTACTTGTCTCCTTATCATCAACTTTCCTTTTCGCCAGTATGTACAATACGAGACATGTAATATACTTCTTTCAACTGTCAAGAAGTCAAGAACATCTCCAAAAATGATGGGACTAACCAAAACATCACCATTCACCATCCTTCATATACTTTTTTTCGTTTACTAAAACTCCCCATTGATTCCAATGCAGTTAATGTTACATATAGACATCTACAGATCAACATTTAAGGTTTTCAACCCCATCAAAAAATACTCCTCCCATTTATCACGCATACATACTGGGGACAAAAAGAGCATCTTATCGCCACTAAACGTTCCGGGTTGAACATTTATTAATAAACTACTGACAACCCAAGAAATGCACACGACACCACTGGAATCACAGAAAAATGACCCGTTCGCTTGTTCTCCGTACAAAATTACAATCCTCATTCAATATCTTACTATAAGATTTAGAAAAGGCATTGGAAAACAAGGTTTGACAATTACCACCCGAGCCAAAATGGTAATCCTGAGTATGTTAATACATGCAATTAAACATATCTCCAAATCCTGTCTTCACACACACTGGCGAGACCCCCCGCCCGGAAATATTTAACAATTAAAACTTAAGAAAGACTGGATGACAACCATAATTATTGGAGAGTACAGAAGAAGCACATATCGGAGTAGAGGTTAAGAATTGATTGGATCAAAATGTTGAAAGCATTATAAATTTAAAATTGTATGGAAACATCAAAAATGGAGAAAATTATAATTGTTTACCCGTAGAGAGAAAAAAAGAGGACCACAACAGGAAAAGAAGGATGAGATCTGACATCTGAGTTGAGAAGATAAATAAAAGCACGACAGGAACGGGATATTGGTGAAGTTTTTGAAGAGAAATGTTTTTCCAACGAGGAGCGCCAAAAAAGTGAATGTGGATGTTATTGCCGCCACCGGAGCCGGCTGGAACCATTAAATGCCGAGGCATTTTCTTCCCAAGAGAAAACATTCAGTGTCCCTTTTAACCCAGACTGAGACTATGTCTTGCGCCCACAAAAAAATCTTGGTGAATGCGTGTGTATTGTGTATATATTTTTATTGTAGTCGTCCGCCTTTAAGAAAAAGTCGATCCTCTCCAATCCAATTCTTTTTACTTTACTCCATTCTCTTCATTGTGGCATTCGTGCTCACAATGCGAGTTTGTTAATCAAGGGGACGAAAAAAAGTTAATTGCGGGTATCAGTTGGAATTGTAATAGAATTAACCGAGAGGAAACTGATTTACGAAAGTCATGTAAGTATTTTTTTTTCCTAGTGTTAACACATAATCTTCATTCACCCACTTCTAGAGTGGGATCGGCACTTGACAGTTTTTCGCTGGTCACAGCGCTCCTTTTTTTTTTTACGTACCGGTCAGTAAAAGTAGGGGTCTTAAAAGTCTTGAATTGGGAATTTCTTTGACGTTGCTATACGTATAGAATATCATAAAAGAAGAATTTGAGTGCCATTTGACATTGTCATTGCTCATACTGGGGTTGTTAGCCGTTAAGCGGCATTGAATAATTAAGTGATTTGTTTGATGACCATTCGGGACTTGGTAGACACGTGTATGTATTTTTGGTTGTTCGTACAGAATTTCAAACTCGACATTGTATGACTTTTTTAGGGCTAGGCCAAACAAAGATGAAGACCGGAAAAGGGGGAGGCGATCCTCTAGTTCTTCAAGTACTTCATCATCAAGTTCTTCGTCGTCATCCTCATCATCCGGATCCAGCTCCTCGGGATCCTCAAGCTCTTCCAGTTCTTCTAGTTCGTCATCAGCGACCCCTCAGCCACGAAGGGGAAGGGAGAGGGAACGTGATAGGGAGCGGGATCGTGACCGTGGGGATGCTAAAACGTCGGAGAGAGATAGGTCAGATAAAGATAAAACATCTAAAACAGACGCGAAACCCAAAGGTACGTCTAGGTCGCCAAAAGCTCCTCCGCGACAACGTAGTCCAGTCAGCCGAAAGTCTAGGACTCCCCCCAGAAAACAGAGATCCCCAAAAGGATCTCCACCTCCCCGTAAACAGGATCGGGAAAGGGATCGAGCAAGGTCTAGGTCACCTAAACGGTCCCGCTCTCGCTCACCCAGGAAATCCGATCGTGATAAGGATCGTGATAGGGACCGTGAGAGTAAGTAGATTCAATAAGCTCAACATATTCTTTACAACTTACGTTAGGCTTTGGTCGGTTAATTTTTTGAATTGCGTTTACATTTAACAGATTTTATAGTAATAAATCCTGTGAGTATACCTAATACTTGTATTTATTCAAAGTGTGTTTTTCCTGAAATTCAAATTATTTTCCGGATTTTAGGGCCTGTAAGGAAGGAAAGGAGTCCAACTCCTCGACCTACGAAAATTCATGTGGGCCGGCTCACCAGAAATGTTACTAAGGAGCATGTGCAAGAAATTTTTTCGGACTATGGAACCATTAAGGTACAGCATCTTTCATTTACATTTACACTTTGTAAAATGTTCAATACCGTGATGATTTGCAAAGTTTACTTTTTTAGAGCGTCAATTTTGAATACGAGCGACATCAAAACCATTTGGGGAAAGGATTTGCGTATATAGAATTCAGTACTCCTGATGAAGCTGAAGATGCCATGAAGCATATGGACGGTGGTCAAATTGATGGCCAGGTAAGTTTAAAAAAATAGTATATACATTCCTACATATATTTTCTTTGTTTTGATTACAGGGATCAGAAAACAGAACAGAAAATGTCATATATAAGGGAAGAATGTTTTTAGTGAGAAGGACTGACTTGACTATGTTTCAATCATTACAAATTTATTGGGTATTGTACTTTACAGGAGATTACCGCTGCTCCTGTTCTCAACATATCCAGACCTCCTCGACCTTTAATGGTAAATCGACGTACTCCGCCGCTAGGACCCAGACGACGCCCCAGAGGTTGGTCCCCACGAGCTCGATCTCCTTACAGACGCCGATCACCACCTCGTCCTCGACGACAGTCGCCACCACGGCGACGACGATATGACAGATCCTCTTCGTCCTCCTCACGTTAGCCGTTGTAATTAAGCAGTTGATTTCCCGTTTTCTTGAACCTAACCTGCGTCTATTTTCAAGCAGTTGTTAATTACTCTATTTACTTGTCCCTAGGCCTGAAATAATTTGTTATTTGTTTATCAAGCTCCTGCATGCCGAGCTCAAGAATCCATTCTGAATATTTGTTATACATATTTGCGTATGTTAGGATTCATGTAATGTTGCTGATTTATTAAGCAGGTCCATTTGCTCTGGTCCAGTAAAAGTCCAGTTGTACATAATTTGAGCTGCTGAATTATTTTATCACATTCTTAGTATATTCCTGATCAAGTTTTAGTTTTATTGATATAAATGTATGTACTTATTATACTGTGCATGTGCACCAACTTTTTTAGCGTTAGGTTTTCATACATGAACTAGGCACTATAAATTATGTTATGCAAGTAAATGACTGAGCATACCAGAATTTCGGCGTGAATAAATATCTGCGATAGTTTATGCTACCCAAATACTTCTGAAATAGTGCCACTAATTAAACGAAAGTATGAGGCCTTATTTTATTAAAATTCTTGTCAGAAACACATGTCAGTGGTAAAGGGGCTTACAACACATGATGATTGTACAAGCTACTTTTGCAGCGTGATCATATCCTAGGTACATTATACAATGCATGTATTATGTACACGCAATTCATGTTTTACTATGTTCATTTCGAAAAATTATTGGCTGGATCATATCTATCAAATGTAGATTATGCTGACGAAGGGGTGTGAGTATATGTATCTCCAGTAGTTGTTTTAGTAAATAAGTAAAGAGTAACTGCATTAACCGGAAATAATTGATATTCATTCTATAATATGTAATTCATCATTATACTTGTGTGTATAATAATCACTTCCGTTGGTTTACTGGTTGCTGTGTACATATGTGATACATTTAGGCAGGTAACATGACGGCGTTTTTTTTGTAGCAATCTTCGTAACTTCACCCAAGACAAGTATATCGTCGGTGAAGAATCAAATGTGAGCATCGCCAGCGAGCGCTAATTCACGAAGTGATCATCTCCATTTTTCCTTAATGCGTGAAAGTGCTACGCTTTACCATTGGAGATGATCACTTCGGGCATTAATATCAAAAATGGAGATCTGCAGGTTCTGCAGCATTATTTCGTCAGCCAGCTGACCGCTCGTTATGGTTATATATACAGTGCGGCTAGGTCAAGTATCATTGTGGAAACACTCGTGGAATCCTTCGTTTTTCATCAATTTAGATAATTGAATAGAATTAATAACAAGCTGTCTCTGATGCAAAAAGTAAAATTCATTTACATTTCCCAAGTTTATGTTTATATTTCTCAATTTATTCTTTATTCTCCAGCTAGTTGGAGTGGATTTGAAAAAATTTGTGTGCGGAGTGTGATTGACCCTTTGATGAAATTATATTGTGGAAGTACCCTTCTCAGTTTTTATGCGGACCACACCAGATTTTATTTTGCATATGGTATTTTACACCTGGTTTACATAAATATACAATAAGCATCTCTCAACGGGAATTTGTTACTCACTCATGAGCTTAATGATATCGTGATTACAAGCATAAAAAATAAAAATAAACATGTTTAATCGGTAGAAACCACGCAGTAATAGCAGTGTGCAGTGCATCATGGATTATTGTCCAGTGGAAAGACCACTGTATTATATAGTAGCAACACGAAAGTACATGTACGATTTTCGTATGACATGCATACTATGCGTATATTATGTATACATACATATTTATATATTATAAAAATAGTGTGATGATGAGGGCAATTTTTCTTTTATTACCTATGTATATATTACACGGAAACAAATTCATTTTTCACCGTCCATCTGCTGCTGCATGACAGAGAGCAAAAGAGCATGGGGTTGATTCTGCTTTCATTTCCCAACCCGCAGTGTGAGGCAACAAAGGGTAGGGTTTCTCCCCCAGATCACCTGGCAATGGTTTGGACAAACACGGGGTGTAATCGATCAGACTATTATCTCCCCAATTCCGTGGAGGTTCGTGCAACGTGTTATTCCTACCTTGCACTCCGTTACATTATGAGTCTGTACCTGTTTATGTCAATCCCGGGTGCTCATTCCACGCACTTCTGAATAATTTTTTTTTCGGTTTACGTGTTTTTTTTTATCCTATACACCTTCATCCTTTTCTGGCCTTTGTAACGAATCTTTTACCGACGTGGCCGATCTATTCTTGCACAAAAAGTACGCTCGTGTAGCTCGTTCTTTCTATATGCTTACATCTCAACAACTCAGGTGGGTAGTAAAAGAATTTAAGAATTATTATGAACCAAAATTAATTCACAGTAGATTTGTTTAAATTGTAACTGATGAGTTATGAACCAACACCAGGAAAACCTTCTTATTCTCACCGACAATAAATTCCAAAGGGGTTAAAAAATAAAAGAGCAATATTCGCTAGGAATTTGAAAATCTACACCTATTATTCCTTCACTATTAATACCTTTCCCACAAGAACCCTGTGGACGTGTTCATCCGTGCATTGAATCTTGCCCAACCATTCCCAACTCTACAGTAATTACTACCTGTAGGCGAGCAGAGGTAATAATAAATAATCACATTGTGACACGCGCAGATGGCTTACACCTTCCCCGGAAATGAGTAATGGTAATGCCGTAAGTATAACGTAAGAGGGACTTTCTCCGTACCTGTAACGAGTAAAACATTGCATAACCTGAAAAAAATCAAATCCATTACGAATTACAATTACATTGTAAATGCAACGGCATTAGCGTCATCATCATCACCATTTCATCTTCATTTATTCCATGCTATTTCAACGCCATTTCATGTCATGTTCATTTTAATCCAGCCATGGAATCTTGATAATTTTGCTACCTACCTTGCAGAAATCCATGATATTGCTGGTATGTACATAATATAGCTCATCCGGTCTCATTTCCAGCAGGCCCAGTGAGCCTTAGGGAGCTAGTATTTTTTTTTTTATCAAATTGACTGAACTCTATATCTAATTTGAAAACAGTAAAAAGTAAGTACGGAGAATGTATGAGATACCCGTATGTACAATTATAGCAGACGCATTGTACTGGACGGGACATAAATCTTGGGGCGGTGAGTTAGAGTTTTACCGTGATAAAGGGGTAATTTTCCCCTTGCTGAAATACGCATACATATACCTACCTATGTTATAGAGAGAGGGGGACAGAGAGAGAGAGAAAGAGAGAGAGAGAGAGAGAAATTTTAGAGAGGCAATCATCTAACATTAAGTAACAGGTACCTCGTGTACTCACGTGTTGTTTTTTTTTATATCACCATAATGATTATACCAGGGGAAATATGCATCTGTAATGTGCACATGATGTGGGGAAACATCCCTGGCGTACACGTCATTGTAAAGGGAACTGAAAATAATCCCGGAAAGAGACAAAGGAAGGAAAATAAGGTATTATACATACATTCGGGGAGACCATAAGAGGGAGAGGGAGAGAAAGGTACTTTTTTTTTTACCTACTTTGAGGTATGCAACGGCATCCTGCCAGTTGCCTGGCTGGTTGCGAGTCATTAGGTGTCTTTCCCATCTCCTCTTCTGTCCCTGGTATGGTAGTTGTTCCAAGAAGAAAAAAAGCGTCCCTACAAGACCTTTTGCGAGTGAAAATCGACAAAACGGAGAGGAGATTCATAACTTCAGAATAGGTGACATTTTCCTTCATCCTCAGGTGTGTTACCTTTGGAGGGCTCAAGACATTCCGGATTTTAGGAAGCCACCTGAAAAATGGGACCTTCAAAGTTACACAAGTGATCAAACATTCCACTGTTGGTTGTGTTCTGCATAGATTATACTTTCATTTTATTGGGAGACTATCGTGTATGTAGTGTGTAGGAATACCCGCATTCGCAGATATTTTTTTTCTTCTGTCAAAGCATCACTATGAAAAGGCGGGTGAGTGAGAGAGGAATACGTCGGGGGAAATGCTCTCAGAATGCCTTCTAAGCCAGTTAAGTACGCACGACAAAGTTTTTTTCCCCTTTCGTTCCTGCATTCACATATGTAGTAGGTTGAAGGGAAAGTGATAATATAGTGAGAGGTTCTAGCTCTCTAGAATTATCCTACTTCCTTCCGTGCCAGTCTCTCCTGGAATTTCCATGGGCAAATGCCATTGGAATTCATGTGGGATGAGGAGAAAGTAGGTATTTCTCCCATCCTGAAGGGGAGAATTAGTGAAATGTGATTTCTCTAACTACTAGAATCTCCTCCTTATCAGTGATATAAGTGGGAAATTGCAAAAAAAAAAAAAATAATAATCCTGTAATTTTTTTTCGTGGATTTTAATTTTCTCATCGAAGAAAGTTTTTAGTACCAAACACATGTAGGATCGGAGAACAATTTGAGAGGAAACTTTTTTAGTGAAGGTCCTGAGATTTAGTAAAGTCACGGTGTTTACACACATTCTTGGTTTTAGTGCTCACGCGAGATTGTGGAGGAAAGCCCCGTCAAAGGAGAGTGTTGTGGTGAAAATGTTGCATTAAAAGTGCCTTGATGTACTCCGGTCCATACGTATGTTGAACAAGTTTCAAAGGACCGTGTTAGGACTCATTAAAATTTGTCATGAAAGACATTGAGACGGTCAGGGGAAGGAACTATTTTGCCAAATGAGTATTAACTTTGACAACTTTGAAGGTGGAATTGCGCGAGAGACGCCGTACGTTCTTACCAGCCCAACTTCATTAGAAGCTTGTACCGTGGTAGGTGTGCAGGTCAGGGGGACGCTTTATTATTTGTCTTTTTTGTCATTTTTTTGCATTTCCATCACTTTGTATTTTTAATTAAGTTCCTCTATAATTTGTACTAATATTTGTATGCACATATATCTCCACTACGTTATTATCCTGTGTTATCGCCATTAATAAATCCTTGACAATTCTACATTTGATTTCAGCCAAAGGATTTACTTTATAGAAGCATTGAAGAGTACGAAGAGATTTACAGTGATTTACCCTTAAATGAAGTATACGAGATTTATGAGAAAAACGAAACGCGAAGGCAAGGTAAAAGCAAGTATTTTATCAAATGGCATAATATTTTGTTTACATAAATACTGTGTCAATATACTAACAAAATATATAGGTATACATTATATCAAGTACAAAATATGACCAATATCCAGACAACCCTAATACAAATATCTCCATTCGTCGTAAATGCAAAAAAATAACTAACTCCCAAAAAAACGCAGTACTCAGAATGGAGATGATCATATTTTGTATTAATGTTGTCCGGATATGATCAGTCTTTTTACTTCATATGTCAAATAGGCACTGCGTATAGAATGGCAATTAATAGGTAATTTTAAATCATTCATTTTGTTGGATGATTTGATGTGAATATTTGTTTTTTATTTTGTACTATGTCAATAGAGTTGCTCTTGAAATGTCGGAAGATGCGCGGGAAGATCAAGCTCAACGATAGAAACCGGTCCACTTCCGGGGCCGTGAAATTTAAGGAATCTCCCAGAACCATCAAGGACAGACGGAATTCCTCGGACACGGAGTCTCAGGATGGAGACAATAATCATGACAGTAGCAGCACCACCAAAAGAGATGCCTACTCCAGCCGAAGTATGCCGGATCTCAGGTCGAATTTGGACTTCCGAAAACTTACGTGCAGTCCAAGGGAATACTGTCCTTGTCAGTTTCAATTTGACGATGACAGCATCTGTCACAAGTACTTAAGGAGGTAAGTGTATATGGCACGGATGAAAGGTGGAAAGAGGAGGGGGAGGGAAGGAAATTTGGTTCAGGAGTTGAGGAAATCGTTAGTGGAGTGGTGTATCGTGTTACCCCGAGAGCTCATTTATGGGTAATCCAAAAAAAAAAAAGGGTTATACTTCAGTGTGTATAGACAAACACACATCCCAAGAATGGACACATTCGCGTGTGGTGCTATTGATTTGAGGCAAAAGGGGAACTCAACTGGAAGGGGATTTCTTTTTTCCTTGTGCTTACGTATGTATATGTATAGTATATGTATGCTGTATTTTAGGAGGGATATTAATGTCTGTATCTATTGAACCCTTTCAGCTACTGTGACCTGGTCGCATCATCTCATTTGTCAGTTGAGGATCGGAAAATTTTGGAGCGTTTGGCACTGAAAAAAGGACGAGCTTTAGAATGGGACAAAAAGTCTCAGGAGGTTCGGGGGAGGTTGGAACGGGAGCGGTTGGACAGATATAAAGTATGTTAGTATGATAATTACGTATAGTAAATAATGAATATCTTATTTTAACTTCCATTTTTTTTCCTGATTTTGTCCAGTAATAATGTATGATGATGAATGACATCGGATTTTCCCTCATATTATATTTCATGAGGATTTTTTTTTTCTCAAATCTTTTACACAGGAGGAACAGTTCCTAACACAAAGGTGGCATGATCGATTAACGGAAAAGAGGAAACTGGAGAATATTGAGAATGCCAGACGTTACTATGAGATTCAGGAGAAGTGGAAAAAGAGTAGGGAGGACCTCCAGCAACAATTGTATGATCGGGACAGAAGGCTACAAAATTATCTGGAAAATCTAAGTCATCAGCGGGTACGTTCATCCAATGACACAATCTGACATTCGAAAACAAAATAAATAAACATATGCATAAATAAATAAATAACATAAAGTCATATAAATATGTAGAATTAATAGAAAGCTCCGAGAAAAGTATCCCGAGACTTCGCAGGTAGAAAAACCCAAGTAAAAGCTTGTAACCTACTCCGGAGGTACGGAAGTCATTCGGATTTATCTCCAAGCTTCAAAAATTACCCTGCACAAGAGAGACAGTACAGAGCCCAAAAAAATCCCCTGTACATTTCCGTAGTGGGAAGTTGGACCAACATATTTTGATTTATTTTCATATTTACGACCAGAAATTAGTATTAAAATGTGTGGTAGACATGAAAGGTCATTTTTTTTTATTCTTTCCCCCGTATATCAGACTAGTACAAAGCACCGTATGCATATGCATACACAATTTGATCAATATTCAGTACAAAAACATTTATTATTCACCCGAAAAAAAAATGTAATATGCACCCATAGACTCAGGTGTCTTTTAGCATTTATTATAATGCAAGTGTCTCCCCCGGAGTTTATAGTCAAATACAGATATAAAAACCACAAAATGATATACCATACTAACAATAACAATGTCTATGTATGCATCACTTCCCCCACAGAGAGTACACTTACAGGAGAAGCAGAAGACAGAGGCTCTCCGGCAGTTTGAAGTTGGGAAGGCCATCGAAAAACTCATGGAAGAGGATCGAGCTCACAGACAACGACTCCGAGAACAATTACAGAAGAGAATGAAAGAGGCTGAAATCCGGAAAAGAAGGCGTGAACTCGATTATTGGAGGGTAAATACAACTCCAATGTCATAGATTTATAGTCTATTTATTCCTTCTTCTTTTTCTTTTTTGTTCAAAATTCCTTCCCCTTCATTACATGTTAACACTAGAATAAGTTCTCTGGGAATGCCCCTATGTTCTTTGAGGAGGTGGAGGGGCAGGAGGAAGATTATCTTCTCCCGATTCACTAGTATTACTAATAGCTGGCCGACCCGGATCGGAACTACTGGCAGCCGAGGGGCTATCAGTTCCCTCCTGATGGACCTCGTCCTCCTCTGCTATAGTAGGAACAGTATTTATGTCATTGCTTTCTCCATTATTCTCACAATCTTTGATAATTACCCCTGACCTCCGGTCAACAAACACGATAATTAGTAGCAGCAGGGTGATGAAAGCATCCACGGAGGTCACTCCATAGAAAATGTGGAGCTCCAGGGATCCATGCAAACGGTGCTTGAGGTATGGTAAGGAGCCACCCGCAATTAGCAGGCCAAAGGATAGGGCTTGTGAGGTCAACCACACCACCTTTGACATGTCAGAGCCCTGTGGGGAAAAATTATCTTCCAAAATGACTCATTTTTTGTCTTGGGAAATATTTTCGAATTAAAACATTCTGACTACAATTAAAATTAAAGTTGGCTACTCATTTAAATTTTTGTTCCAAGAAATTAAGAGCCCGAAAAAAATCAGGAAGTCTATACGTACTTCTTTTATACTCCAAAAAAAAAAAATCGGATGAGAAAAAAATTAATTGGATAAAAATGTGTAAAAGACCAACCTTGAACAATGTCCAAATTGAACTGAGAAAATGGAGGAGGCTGGACGTGGTGACCATCCCGGATGATATTTTGAGGGTGGTGAGGATGTCGTACAAGGCTGAGAAATCTCTCATCACCTCCTCAGATTTTCTGGGAGATGACCGAAATAGTCCATCCTTGTAGCCCACCCTGTACATCATGTAGCTAACATCTTCCTCCGCGGAGTTGATCTTTCGTTGCAACAAACCACTCACAGTGGTCGTTACGAGGGGAAGAACCTAATCAGATGCATTCACAATCAATATTTTCATCCATTTTGAATGTAATTGTTTGAAAAAAAAATTAGAAATACCCCCAAGCTTACTATTGCTACGATACAGGAGATGACCGTTTGATTGCGGGTGATAACGTCAAAAATGGGCATATTTGGTTGTCTGGAAACAAATATGTCCAGTAAGTCGCAGTAGTAGCCGACGTAAATAATTTCCTTTTCCCCTTGTCACCAGCCAGAGACAGTTTGTCATCATGAGGACGGAGACGAGACAAGAAGGAAAACAAATCACTTTTGTTTGTCCTACCCCAAATGAGTGTAATTTTCATAGTTTTGTCTTCCACGGAAAATCCCTAATAGTAATGCAGTAAAAAAAAAATTGAGGTCAAGTAATGTGTCGAAATTACTTTTGTAGTATTTTCCTCGTGTGTGCATGTATGTGTGCATTCTTTTTGTTGCAATTTATTTTATTTTTTTTCTCTGTGACAAATCTATCCATGCACTGGAATGTCTAAGTATAATAATTTTTAAAGTTTGAGGCCAACCGTAATTGAGGTATGGAAAAAAATATTAATGAGATCATTATTGACTTTTTATCCTCTTCTGACCCACAAATGCACAGCATGTCCAGGAAATGAATCGGATTGAGGATGCCAAGAGGTGTCTCCAATTGGAGCGAGTGGAGCAAAATGCTCGTCAAACCGTGGAGGAGCTCCGGACACAAATTGAGGAGAAGGAACATCGTGCAAAAATGAATTATTTGACTCTCCAACGTGTGAAGGCGGACTCAATCTGTCAAGGGTCAGGGACAAGGAATAAGGCCATAGAGAAGGCTCAACTCATGCATTCCCACCTCCTGCTCGGCTTGGAAGAGTGGCACAAGAAGGTATTGGAGCTCAATTTAGCTGCCCAAGACCGGGCGGAAGTCAAGTACTTGCAGGAGATGAACCGTCGACGGGCACGAGTGAGCACGGAAAGGGTCCTCCGGGAAGAAAGGATGATGGAAATGATGCGGAAAGTGAAGGAAAATGAGGACAAGAGACGAGCCCTGGTCTTGCATGTGATTGACACGAAGGAGAACAAAGCCGCCCGATTGAAGGAGGAGAAGGATAGGAAAGTACAAATTTCTAGAATCAGAGCTCAGCAAGCTGCCGAGTTGAGACAGCAACTTCGTGAGAAATTAGACCCGGAAACTTTTGACAAAAAAGCTGCTCGGGTTGAACTCGAATTACGTGTTTTACGGAAACCTCAAGCTAATTTTTTGCATAAATTTGTGCCGAGGTTACACATGAGAAGGTGTAGTCGTTGTCAACGATGTCCACGAAACTAAATATAGCCAACTATGTATGTCCTTATGATACACTGCGTATGTCGAGGGTGAAGTACACAAGTACATAATTTGATCATCTCCACGCGACCTTCATCTCCACACGAATAACAGGGATCATCTCCACACAGGGCTGAGCTAATCACAATTTAAGAATAAGAACCCGAATGAAAAACTATGCTCGTCCGAGAAATGAAAATTGACCTTAGAGAAAGAAAAGGGATTTTTCTTTGAGATGAATGGCATAGACATTCGCCTTGCCTTTTATTTTCAAATCTTAATCTTACATTCATTGTATACATACAATACTCTCGTCCAGATAAAATCCCTGGACAAGAGCGAGATAAACCAGGGTAAGATCTAGTCAATTAAACGAATGTTTTATGGACTTATTTTGATGTTAAAAAATTTGTTTGAAACCCGAGGAATCGGCAGCAGATTGCTTCCGCGATGGCTGATCCAACTCAATGGATCTCGAATGATTTTTATTTAACACAGAAGTAAACGCAAAAACCACGATGTTTTTTCAAAACTTTGAACACATCTCACAATTTCTCTCGTATATTACCAAGAAAAAATTTCTCTTTGCCTGCACGAAGCGTTAAACTAAAAAGTTGGTAACTCCTGCATTCTGGATTTGTTTTTTATGCATTAAGGCCGCATGGAGATGATCAAATTATGCGCTTCACCCTCAATACGTTTGTAAATATGAGTAGGATGATATGACCGCGTACAGGTGAAACCATTGATATTTTTATTTAGCATCAAACCATGCTTTTTAAGTGTAGTAAGTACTCCCAGTTTATTTTGATGCATGTATTACACGTGTAAAGAAGCTGATTACGGTACCGTCAAATACAATAGAATAATTATCCCAGCATGTTACACATCTAGTCTAAAATGACATCAAGGCATATACAATGTACTAAATAACTATAAACTATGTATACCCGTCCGAATCCTTCAGAAACCGCATAGTACAAGGATGATTTTTTGAGATTATAGTGAATTCATGAGTTGTCGCTCGAATGTAAATTATGTGAGTCCCCGTCCCAGCTATTTTTCCAGGAGTTTAGACAAACTCCAGCTTGTAAAATTTCCAGCGTTGGTTCCGGGACAGTGGATTACAATGTTTCATTTCAATCCGTTCTTCCTCACTAAAGTTGGTTTGTTTTTGGACAAAAAAAGGGTTTATTTGAAGGTTAATAAAATTCGGATGAATTCGTTAAAACGCTCTTGTTGACTTTTTTATACACGACACATTTAATATACAGAAGCTATCGCTGTTAATTCTGTCAATTAAAATGCATATGGCATTGGCGTATAGTAATGAGTTAAAGTAATTTGAGATACCTTTGGCCTTCTAGACATCGAAATTTTTCATTCCGAATGTAATATTCTGCACTTGCATTCTTCGGATCCGCCACTGTGGATCTCCCAATATTCCACACGTGATTCGCGCTAGCTCCCTCTTCCAAGAAGTAAGTCACGTCATTGTAGTCATTTCGGTGTGGAGTCAATAAGAATCCCTGTTCTACACACATTTATTTTACTCCGAAAAAAATCTTAGGTTATTATGAAAACGGGATGTCAACACGGTATTTTCAACTACGAAATAAACAGAAACTAGTAACTTGTAATGTAATAGATTTTAAATCTTTAATTACCAATTCTGTTTGCTTCCCATTGTTGCTCCAATGTTTCTGCCCACGTCGTCAAAACTGCTTGGCTTGGTATGAGCCGTCCATCCCGTTTCGCGGTTAAAGTCTATCAACACACAATGAATGTAATAGTAATAGATTAATCCTGTAAGCTCTTCATCCACTTTATTATTCGAAGTCCCTATGGTAAAAGTAATAGTGTATTGCTATTATATCCAAAATAATGTTCAGCAATTAAGGCTTCAGAAGAATTACTAGGCCACCGAAGCTATCAATGCGGTATGTCTTTCCATTCTCCAGGACGTCTTCCAGTCCCCGGAAAATTACGTAAGATTCGCCGTCAACGACGTCCGTTCTCACCGAGGTCAGTAACACTAAGATGCTAACCAAGCAATTTGCAATAAATTTCAGTAACATGTTTTAAAGCAACTGATACGAAAAAAAAGGAACACATTCTTTCATGTCGTGCTTCCACGTCAGGAGTTACAAATTAGTAGGGTGGGTAGTAAATTTCGTTGGGGTTTTCCTTTAAGGAAACCGCAAAATAAGTACATTCTGTCAGTTCATCAACTCACTTCTAAAGCGTACTTCGGTTCATTGGAAAGTCGTTTTTGCATCACTCCAGAGCTAATTGTGAAAAGAATTTCCTATGAGCAATGATGTATAATTTCCCCACAACTAGTGCAGGAACATCCAGGAATTAGGTGAAACAATTATATGGAAAACGCTAGTTGATTTATTGGTAAATGCATTAAATCAATATGACACACAGTCTTTAAACGTATCACATTTTTATACGTCACGTTTATTACGTGATTATGATGTAAAATTAATAGTTTAAGAATGCATAAAGCGTTTTTTTTGTGAATCTTTTTTTGTGCGAGAGAATTTGGCATCATCACTTCACATCATGTATCCCTCAGCAGCATTTTTAAATGTAAAGAATTTAATTATTATAATACATGTATGCTACGTATTTCCTATGTACTAATCTCAATCTGAGTAATTTTTCTGAGTAACATCATGGAGTCAGAAGGAATGCATAATTGGCGAGTTGGGAAGAGAATCAATCAGATTTTAATTATAATAATGCTTTTCTCCTCTACAGTACATCATCTGAACAGGAAATGTACATATAGTCATTCTCATTAGTAATGTCGTAATTGCAGTGTTGCAGTGTGTCATTTCTGGCGAAATTTGAAACTCAAGGCGAGAAAACTACGAAATTACTTTATTCATGATTTATGATGAGTAACCGATGAATTATCGAAGGGTCAAAGACTAAAAAAAGAAAAGCCGGGACCCTACCATATTAATTAGTATAGACATGCATAATTATATAAATAAATAATATCGGTATACCGTTCAATGTGTAATTTGTAAAAAAAAAAAAAAAAAACTTATAAAAAAATGTTTCGGGACCTAGCCCCGATTGGCCTTCTGACACTAATTGTAAGTACAAAACATATCAGTTGTAAATAATTCCTGCTTACAGGAAACGTTTGTCATCTTTAGGGCACCTGTCACTGTCCCCTTTAGGCACCCTCGTCCTTTGTCCCAGCGTCAGCGTGAGTATTGAGTACAAAAAAAAATTATTTACAACAATGTATTTAAACTTCTGTACGCATCGCTACCGCATTGCATTGGTGATCGGAAATATTGCAGACCAGAATCAAAAGCAAACAATTTATTTACAACATTATTACGACTGACATCACACATCCCAAGTCGTAATGCATGCCAGCATTGATGCTTGATATGGTACATTATGTGTATACATGCATAATTATATAAATAAATAAATATGCATATACAGCCTAGCTTACCACTACCACTGATGTATGTATCATCAATGCATTAAAGGTTTTAATTCATATATAGAATATGCACATATTATAGTGTGGTATGAAGAAAGTAATTCGGACTATAATTCGGAGCCATCATCCATCATCCGTCATGGGTCATGGCATCGTTTAGTAAAAGTGAGTGCAGAAGAAGAAAGGGTAATAAATAATTAAAATGCTTCATGATGTGATAATGTGATCGTAAAGTGTGTGAAAGAACAATGTGTTTCACCCAATATTATTTTGCAAATTATGTAAGCACCAAATTATGGAAGTGACGAAGAACATCAATTATTATAAAGTACAGAATTTTTATTTACGACTGACATCACACACGTGGATACAATGATGCTTTCCCAAAGACACTTTTCTTAGAATACATCAATTTCTACTTAAATATAGTAATAGGTGACTATTTAGTTTGGTGCCGTTGTACCTTTTGTAATTCCAAATCGGCAATCCAACATCGACAAGAAGAACCTGGAGTATCGGTCTGCGCAAATACGCACAGCACGGAGCGACAACGTGGGAAAGCCAGAGAGAAAAGTCGGAACTAAAAATTATCCAACTGTGTCCACAAGTGTTTTCTATAATTACTACACGCAATCAAAAATTGGTAGCTAATAATGACGTATACAAACCTTTGTATTGTTACCATCTTAAAATTTAAATCTGTATCCCTTCCACAATATTTTGCCTCAATGAAGGACTAGATATATGTACATATACATATCAGTAAATGGAATGAATTAATAATATGTAACAACGAGTCCAAGTAACTAAAAAAAAAAACAGCGTGAAGAAGTATGCGTTGAGAGTATCATGTTGGATGTTCTACCAGCCCACGACCATCACCATGTTGGTTCTCATTTCCCTTCTGCTGGCGTACTTGCCGAAAGTCGAAGACATGAGAGAGTCTAAATTTGAGTCCAGTAATAACAGATTCCAAAGAAATCATTTCCGAAAGATACCATTTCCATCCGTTAAGAGAAAGAAAGGCTGTGGAAATAAACGAGACTGTCGTTATTACTATTACTACTCTCAACAAGAATCTCCTCATCCCCACCTCTTAGGACTTATCCGAAGGAGTGCTGCCGGAGCAGCTTTGAGTCTACAAAATGTCCAACTTCCTTATGGCCCTCCGCTACTCCGAGCCATTCCTTCCTGGGTAAAAACTTTATTAAGTATCATTTCATATAATTATTACTATCATGTTTGTTAACCATATCTATTACCATCTGTCTAATTCATCCATATTCCATATGTATGTATATATTTCCGCATGTGGATACTGTGCTACAGTCTCGAAGAAAAGTACGAGCATGAGATCATATTACCAAAACAACAGCCAGAGGAAAGTGTCAGTGGTTTCAGATACTTTGAGCCCGTCATTAAATTGGTAGGAGATGCGAAAACGAAAATCGAGAGAACTCGCGACTATGAGAAGAAAAAGCGGATGGCCCAAACTAGTGTCATTTACGTTCGAAAGCACAAGAATCAAGATCAACTGGAGAGGGAGTACAAGAAGGAATTGGAGAAAGCTTTACTCACCAAGTAAGATGTCTTTCACTTTTTTCATGATTTTTTATTTTTATTTTTGAACATTTTTAATTTATAATTCGCAATATACATAATTATAATAATTATACATTATACATTATAATTAATTATAATTTATAATAGTAATATTTGTTTTTTAATTGTTCAAATTCCCCGTCTGTCTAAATCGTGACATTTTTTAAATATTTTCTTCTCTATTCAAACAGTGACATAATCCTGATCGAGCCGCACGTCCTCTGCAAATACGTGTCCAGAACCATCAAGTTCGGCTTTTACTTCTTTCTCCTCTGTCTGGGACTGTCTTTTGGATCAGTGTTCATTGGCCGTTGCTACAAACATAAGACTTACCTTGCCACTTCCCTTTTTGTGAGTGGGGCCCTTTTAACAATCCTCTACTCCAAGACTTATGAGACATGGGCCATTGCAGATTTCAAAGTGCGGATTTCATTTTTTATTTTCAATTTTTTTCATACATACCTATGTACATATACGTATATATATGCATACATTTAGTATTTATATTTATTTATTATGCATTTACTATTTCGAAGTCACTATTTACAATATTTACTTAATATAAGCTGAAAATAATTGTATAAGAAAGACCAAAAATACCCGTACTATATTGGTAGATGTTACCCGACGCCCTCTTGTGTGGGGTTTACTGTAGCCCGGCCGTGATTTTTAAGACGGAGAACCCCGTGGCCATATTTCGGATCTACGACCGTTTGGAGAGAGTCCAATTTCTTTATATTGTTGCAGCCGTAGCAGGCCTCCAGATTCTTTATAGATTGTACACGGGCCTACCACCATATTTGTGTCCATGTTCCGCCCGGGAAATCCCGGAATTCCCTCGATATGCCTCCCTCCTCTTTTTCCCAGTCATTTCGTGTTTTAATTATTGCTGGAAAAATGATTTTTTAAAGTAGTCTGTCCCACTGTCAACATTGGGACTCAATACGAGTGGTGTATGCATAATATATTTTTTTTAACTCTAAGGTTGTTTTTAGTTCTCACTAATCCCAAAATCCTTGGGAGTGATCTGTCACAAATGTTGAGTAGTGTAGTAGTAATAACGTCAGCGTAATAAACCATTCAAGCCAAAACCTATTTGTATGCATTTCTCTTTATGCCACGAAAATTTTTGTCAAGAATTATTATTATTTTTACTTTATGCATGTAATATTATGTTTTTCATTATTTTTTATTTGTAATATAAACGTATGCAATCCTGTGGCTTAAAGCCCAAATGGTAAAGTTCCTTTTCCAATCACTCGAATACGCTTTTTCAATGGGCCTTTCAATAAAAATAATGGAGGTAATTGTAAAAATAACGGAATAATTTACAAGTCAACACATATTTACGCAAGACTGGATGAGTGCGATGTGTTTAAGGGGATGGTTGAAGAGCAGGAGAAAGGCGGATGCCCACTCACTTTCCCCTGACTGAATTCAAGGAGTTAGATGGAGCAGAAGGAACGCAGAGGATTTCCGGAAAGACTCGAGCCGGCGTAGAGGAGCGTCGATCACGGTGAAAATGAAGAGGCCCCGGAATTTCCTTTGCGTCTGGTAAAAACGGTTAAAACTGAAAGTCCAATTTACTTGTCGTCACACTCGCTCCGAACAGCTCCTCGTCATCATCTTCTTTTCCCTTTCCGTCGACTCATCTTCCTCTTGTTCATCGTTTCAATCAACCTCCGCAATTCCTGCTTTTCTCACCAGTTTTTTTTTTTGCTCCTACAAAAATATCTCAACTCAACACGTCTAAAACGTTTGCGTTGCCACGAAACACGTTCTTGGACAGAGTGGATCATTAATTAAAGGCGGAATATCAGGATGTAGTGCAGTTTTTGCTATCCTTTGCAAATCTTATAGCTTGTCACTGGTGAAAGCCAAAAATAAGTTGTATGTTACTGCCCTTCAAAACTGTGCTTTTATCTGTGGTTATAGGGAAATTATATTCCAAATATACAACTAAACAAGTTCAAGTGAAGTGAAAGTATCTAGAGTGAAGTATATCTAAAGTTCTTTCAAAGGCTGTTATTCAAAAATTGTAGTCCTTTTCCTACTTTCTGAAGAATCGAAAGAGAAGTCTTGGACGATTTTCCTCGTCATTTTGAAATCCTCTTTCCATATCAGCGGCGAATAACTCTGGCATGAAGGATGACATACTACGAGCCACCCAAGCCAGATAGTAAGGACTTTCCCTAATTTTATTGTTCCATCCTATGCTTCTACGAATCCTATTTTTTTTTGTGCAAAAACGTTTTACGTTTTATTTGAGATATTAAGCTGCCTTTCTTTCTGCTTTTAAACATTTCTCTTACACTAATAATGCTACTCCTGAAGGGAGAAATGCAATACCCAACGTGTAGGGCACTGATTGCTGGAAAAGCCTATAGTGTCCCTGCATGTGGGTAGGAAATCATTGTTATCGTCGCATTTAAGTCATCAGCTGGAGGGAACTGTACACATTTTGTGAGTGAACATGACTCCACAACAGCCTCAGTTATTTTAATGAGATCCCCAGAGCCAAATAATTCTTTGGGTCTTTTCCCCGCAAAAACTCCTGATTAATCTTATTTGTATTACTTTCCCCCCCAAAATCTTTGGAGGCTTTTCCCTATGGGGACAACTTTCACTTGAGTACACACAATTTATACGCTCGTATATGCATTTCCTGGCGTTTCCCCTCACATTCATTCAACCCCCGCACATCACCAAAATTTGGAGTGCGTGCAAAAGGAGAAAGCCCATAATTGTTTCCGTGTCCTGTGCAGCAAATCCAAAATGTGTGTAGGAAAATGATGCTCAGTTTTTTCCAAGGTTGAGTACGAAAATATTACAAACGTACTTTCACCCTGTGTACCAATTTCGTGCCTTTCCACGTAATTACCACCTTCCTCAAGTCATTTTAGGCCTTCATGACAGCATGTTATTTTTACTGTCCGGCTTGTTTGCCAACATCATTTAAACATCATTTAGCGGAAGTTACACAATGATCAAATGTATTGCACGCACCTTTTCCCTCTCTCTAAACAATGCCATTTGTCATTGTAATAGGGTGGGACCCGAAATTATTGCCCTAGTCAATAACTAATCATGCCATCTCAACTAATGCTTGAAAAATACAATGTCCCCTTCTTTTCTAGCATTTTTAACTCCCCACATTTTTCTACTGATCTTCGTCAAAGTTAAAAATGTGTGCAGATGCTTGCTCATACAAAAAGAATGCTCAGGTATTGCGTAATACCCTTGAACAATTTCACCATTTTGGGTAATTATGGGAATCAGTTCAAATGCATTGGACTAATGCTACTAGAAGTCTATTGGTATTTTGCTCGCTATTTTGTTTGTGTCTCTTTCTCCAACACAAAATGAAGAATGAAAGGCAGAAAAAGCATGCCAAGTGCTCATTCAATGTTTATTCGAATTTGTATGGAACAGAAAACAATTCCGAGGGAACCTACAATCCCATTTTCAATGAAGACCTATCCTGGGATGATGCCACATGGATCCTCACATCATCTTTTATTATTCTTACCATGCAAACAGGTACGAAGAAAAATACACTTAGGAATGTGTAGGTATATTGTGCTTTTTTTTAGCAAAGTGAAATGCTACATCAAAATTATTGAGACTATTATTAAACCTCGTTACAGTAATAAAAATACATGACTTATTTCTTGGTTCAAATAATGACATTTAATTATTTCAATGGGAAGGTTTGTCCAAAAACTGTACTTATAAAACATTTGCCAATTAAGCATAGGATCTTTATTGGGGGAGAATAAACTGAGAAAATTCGTATCTGTATCTGTATAACTAACCCTATCTAGATTTTTGAATTAGAATGACTAGAATATTTTATCCTTGCATATAGTAATTGAGTGTATTTACACTGCAGTGTATTTATGACCAATGATGATACTTTTTGTTCTTAGGATTCGGCCTCCTGGAGTCAGGGTGCGTATCCCTGAAGAATGAGGTAAATATCATGATGAAGAATGTGGTAGACATCGTCTTCGGAGGCCTCACCTACTGGCTCTTTGGCTTTGGCCTGAGCTTTGGCAAAGACTATTCCAACCCTTTCATTGCTTTTGGGTGGTGGGCTCTGGACGCAAATATCAATGTCATGGGCCCCATATTTTCCACCTTTCTCTTTCAATTGTCATTTGCCACCACCGCCACCACCATCGTCTCTGGAGCCATGGCTGAGAGGTGAGGAATTGTACTGTAATTTAATAGGGATTCCCTTTCATTATGCTCTGTTGTTCCTCCTAAATTCCTTCCATTTCCATCAAAGAGGCAATAGATTGCCCCGCAATGTCTGACCACTGTACGATCTTTTGTGTGTATTGTGCTATATGTATATACACACAAATGAAGCCCATGGATTATTTTTTCAATCCCCAACCACATTTCCCTGCTTTCATTCAATTGAACTTTTAAATCCTGGTGCTTAATCTTGCATGCCTTCATTTGTTCAGCTGGAAAATGTCAGTCCACTAGTTCAACGAGGGCATTTAATTATTTTGGCAAATTTGCGGGATTATGACCATGCACATATTTACTAATACATATTTACTTTATTTTTTACACTAGGTGCAACTTTCGGGCTTACTGTTTATTCTCATTGCTAAATACGGTCGTGTACTGCATTCCAGCTGGTTGGATCTGGGGGTCACATGGTTTCCTTAAACACCTTGGAGCCATTGATATTGGCGGGTCGGGGGCTGTTCATTTGATTGGAGGCAGTTCAGGTATGTTACTTTAACTTCCCTCAACATTAACTCTGGCCTGAAGGTAATAGCAGTATTTTAGGGAATTTTTTTCTTCACCAATTAGTCACTTGCTCTGTGTAAATCCTTTCCGCCTTATCTTTCCTTTTGTTCACCACTCTCTCTCTCTCTTTATCTTTATCTCTGTTTTTCTCTCTTCTTTCTCTCTCTTTCTCTCTTCTTTTTCTCTCTCTTTATCTTTATCTCTCTTTTTCTCTCTTCTTTCTCTCTCTT